>JAABKK020008488.1:0-24383 GCA_011634745.2 Catotricha subobsoleta
TAGTGGTCAAATGGGTTGACTCGTTTTCGATTTAGTGGTCAAATGGCTTAGCACGTATTGGAAGAACACCGACGATAATTTTAAAGTCAAAATGATAAAATGATAAATCGTTGGTAATTTTATTATTTTATCGATTCAGTGTTCACTTGCTAAATAGTAGACGTCCAAAAAATTATCATTTTATCGAAAAAATCAGTATTTTAACGATGTTTCACGATAAAAATGAACGATTTTGACAAATTGGTATTCTAATTTGAAATCGATAAAACTTGAATCTTGAATATATTATTCGATTTATAATTTATCGACGCGAGAATATAGAATACCAATTCCATAATTTTTAACGTTTTATCATTTTATCACTTTATCATAACACGATTAGAATATGGCTGCTTAGCCATACCGATTTTTTCGATAAAATGATAAATTTTTTAACGTCTACTATTTATTGTAGCTAGTGACCATTGAATCGATAGAATGATAACGTTACGAACAATTTATCATTTTATCATTTTAACGAAGTAAGCTTAAATATGGACGCAGAGCATACATAATATATGTATATGAATAACATTTTATGTGAGCTACAGTGAGATGAATATTAATTTAAGGTGGATCGAAATGCTAGATTTGAGAAATTCAAAGAGCTTGGGGCAAAAAAAAGTTGTCAAATGGAAAAAAAAAATGTTTTTTCTTTGGTCGGGCCACAAATAGCTCACTTATTGTTATTTGCCCTTGATAAGAATAATAAAAATCAATTAATTAGAACAAATACGCTAAATGTGGCTGTGGGAGTTTTATATAAAATGGTAAATGGATATAAAGGTTAAATTTGAATCAAAAAACCACTGTTAAGTAATCTTTTTTTTACCAATATTACATCACAAGCTGTAGTTTTAGCGAAACTCAGTAAAAATGAATAAAAACAATTCTACAGTTTTTTAGTTTCTGAACACGTCCATGTCGTAATCAATTAGAGCTTTTAATAGAATAAAACTAAACAGAAAATATGTATTCATTTCTATAATATCAATAAAGAAAGTTTCTACTAGAAATAATAAACAAAAAATCTATACATCTATAACCAAATAAAGTTAGTAGGTAGTTGTTTTTAGTTATAATTTGTCAAATAATATTTAATTTTTAAAACTTAGATGAAATGAACCGTCGGCGTGTTATTCAGTCAGAAGGACAGTATACGCTAACCACAATAATAATTGATGAAATTAAAAAAAAAAAAATGTTTTTCTAAATTATCTAAATTATATTTTACTTGTGTTTATTATTGACACTCATGTCCAAATTTTATCCATTTATTATTTCAATTTCAATACTAAATTTAAAAACAGAAAATTTAATAAAAGCAACAAAATATCTCGCAGTGTCTCATAAAAGATTAATTAAAAATCGGATTATTGCTATCACTAGAAAATACAAAATTATATTTACGAAACAAATACAACGGATTTACTCTCTAATACAATAGTCAACTATTAATAATAGCAACAACAGCATTGATTATTTTGATTTAATAATATACTTCGTTGAGTCTATTATGTGCTATTCCATTTATTACTGTGCGTATTTATAACAATGTAGAGGTATTAACGTAAAATACATGCAATCAAAATCTGTATCAAATGATTGGTGTCATAGACGGAAGCCGCCGACAAGTTTACAACAATGTGCCAGATAAATTACAAAATAATATAAATAATTTATTAACGAAAAAAATAATTATTCAAAAAAATATAACGATGTTAGCTTATCTCAGTGACTTGTTAGCGAAGTAAACCCGTGAAAAAATTACATTAGTTGGCCGGCGATAATTTTCGGTCGGCTGACGTCTATGATTGGTTTTCTATCTAGTGTTAATGCAATATGTACCGCTACACCTATAATAAATGTCTTCATCACATTCGTATAGAAAAGAAGAGACGAAATTGGTATTCGCGCGAATTTGTTCCAGTAGAAAATTAGAGACGTTTTAGATGTCTATTGTTGCAGCAACACAAAACATATATCTGCTTTTACTCAATTCTTATTATTAAGTAAGTAATAATAAAGTTCTGTAGCTCATCACTAATAATGCTGACTGAAATTATATGTTTTTTTTTTTTTTTTTAAACCAGAGTCGCATTTTAGTCACCTACGATTTATTTATTAAAAAATTTAGTAATCTTATTAAAAACATTTTAGTAAATTAAGACGTTCAAGATATTATGACTAATTTAATTATGGGATACATATTTTGACATATAAGCATATCAAATGTATTGATTTCAACTAAAGATAAAAATGGGAAGAGTAATTATTATTTAATCATTAGATCATTCCGAGCTGTGTCGATTGATTAATAATAATTAGAAAATAAACAATTTTGTGAATAACATTTTTAATATTATTTAACATTAAAAATCATTTTGTTCCTTTTGTGTCCTGGGATAAAATCATTAACAAAGATAGATAGATATGAATAGAATGAAAACGGAAAACATGAGAAATTTAATGTAGCATTTTTCTATATTATATATTATATATATAGATGTATGTATATGTATATACTACGTGCAATAGAAAAAGCTTAAAATGCTTTATAAAGCTGGATGGAATATGGAATAATTTTGTAATATTATCATTATTATTCTTACAATATATTATTATGTGATGAAAGAAGTAAAGAACATCAATGGAAAACCTATATAATAATAATAAAAATAATAATAAAGTACGAAAGGTCCTCTTATCTTTTGCCCTCTATGAAATGCTTTTGTTAAGTAGAACAATATATCTCGTTAATGGAGCATTGAAATTTATTTATTATTTATATATAATATATGAAACTGGATGTTTAATGCTGGATAGATGGGATGGATAAATGAATGAATGAATACGAATGAATGGAATTGATATGGAGACATATAAAGGACGATGTCGACTCTCTACGACAACGATGATTATGACTACAACAAGAACAAATAATGCAGAAATAATACACTTAATAGATTTCATTTTTACGTAATTTATTTCTTTCTTTTCACTTTTTTTTTCTTTTTTCTTTTTCTCTACGAATAAGCTAGTTAAAGAAAATTAGGGAAAATATGTTCTTTGATGGCTTCATCAATATTGAAAATTAAATATATTCAACAATGAAGTTGAAGGCTATTTAAATTGCTGTGTATTAAATATCCAATTTATTAATTTGGAAAAATTTAACATTAAATTTAATTACTAATTATTTAAAAAAATAAAATTGATATAGCAATAGTCTTAACTTTAACTATATGTGACCGTTACCTTTCCAATAAGCAATTTTTAGTCGAATGACGGTTTATATACCGGTCATAGATCTGCATGGGTAGCCCAAAGTCCTCAAAAAAAAAAAATAGGTACAAATATGAACCATTTTTTTTTGTGGTTCGAAAATGAACCATTTTTTTTTTGAATCGAAATTGAACAATTTTTTATGGTACAAAAATGAACCAATTTTTTTTAGTTATAAAAGTGAACCAAATACAAAATATTTCAATTAAAACAAAAGAATGACGAGTCTTTCCTGGTTTAGAAATTGGTCCATTAAGTAAGTAAGATTGGTATATTGCGGAATTCAACACTTTCATTTTCAAATATTTTGTTTTTGATTCACTTTTATACCTAAAAAAAATTGGTTCATTTTCGAACCAGAAAGAAAAATGGGTCCATTACGAACCAAAAAAAAAATGGTTCATTTTCGAACCAAAAAAAAAAAATTGTTCATTTTTGCACCACAAAAAAAATGGTTCATTTTTGTACCTATTTTTTTTTTGAGGACTTTGGGCTACCCATGCAGATTTATGATACCGGTACCGTAAACTATATAGTCTATCATCGTTATAATCTGAAAATGTTTTCAAAATAGTTAAACTAAATTTAGGAGTACAAACTACAAAGTAAACTATAAAGTACTAACGCTTTCTGTAAATGATCTTACATTCCGTGTATAATTTACGTAGATAAAAGTAAAACAAATTAATAATTCTTTTGTTCCACAGAAAATTTTAATTTGTTGGTTTGATATTTGTTTTACTTTGTTTAAAATAACGAATAATATGGCACATTATCATTCTAAATAAACTGCGATGATTTAATCGCCCGATTTTAATTATATTTATATATGCGAACTGTCAAGTTAAACTTCCTTTAGTTTTACCCCCCGTTTACACTAGCTGGCAAACTCACGATGGCAAGGCATGATGGCACCAAAATCCTATGCGATCAAGATGCCATCGTGCTGCCATCATGCCTTGCCATCACGCTTTTGCCAGCTAATATAAACAGGGGGTTAAGTTAAAATCAGTTTAAACCATGATTGAAAAAGTGAACTTGAACACTGCAATAACAATATATCAGATGATAGAGTCAGCAACGTTCTAGTCTCCAGCGCACAAAGTCTATATTATATTGTTCGAACACTTTTCTTTTAAGAGTTTATGTATACACCGTCTTGAGACAACTTAAAACAAACCGCATGTAGTCCAGAGTCTTTGCTTTCCTTAAATACCGATTAAATACGTAATGAAAAAATAAATTACTTTTAGAAGGTAGACAATGTAATATGCGGTATAGTATAAAAACAAATTGAGAGTATGGGAAAAAAATGTAAGACAAATGTCCACTAGTAACAAATATTTTAAAAACTTATGAGGAGATTTATTGCAAATATTAAACATGAAAATTGTTGAATGACAGCCAGGGCAGTCAATTTAAACGTGTTAGGTGTTACATCGTAATAATTCGCTACTGTTTAAATCATCAAACAACACACGCTTCATTAAAATAATACTAAAACTATTATGTCTTCATCACCAGCACTACCTCTGTGTGATGCGGCTTACTATTCAAAGTTCAAGTAATATAAATTTATTTGAAACTAAATTTTCATTTAGCCGAACAGAGAACTAATTAAATTAATAATTGTATTTACATATTATTAAAACATGTACATGTATTTACAAAAGGAAAATATTTGTTCATTGTAGGCGATAGGTAACAGAGTTAGTCGTTCTAGAGTTATTTAAAATTTGATGGCATATCACAAGTATTTTTAATTATTATGTCAAAAGCTATGCTATTATTGTCATTTGTTTACTTGCATTAATTTTATAATAAAAAAATAACTGAATTAGTTCATAAAAGATAGAAGTTATTAGATATTAAAGTTTCTTAACATTCAGATTTAGAGATCGGATGGGCATCAAAACAACATATGCCAATTATATTGGTACAGAACTTCATTTTTGCGTGCATTAATTTCATAAGCAAGGAATAATATTAATTCATAGTTTTATTTTATCATCAATAAAATATCAATTTTATTAATTTTTCAATTAATTTAAGGTTTTAAACGAGAAGGTCATTCATCCAACTATATTTTTCAAAATAAAAATCTTTATTCGCCTTTTTCTCCTTAGTTAAATGTGAAGATATAAAAATAGCAATTATTTCTGAGCATTCAAAAAAAAAAAAAGTGATTTTCTATAGAACCAGAAATCGCATATTTGGATTTTCCAAATTGAAGACCACAATAGATTAAATTCAAGACTTATAGCTATTCTGCGTCCAATGGTGGGTCAATGATCAATATCCGTCTAGTCAATCTTTGTAAGAACAATAAATTTGACTTTAATTCGACCAAAACCCCAGAAGAAGGTATCCTAGAACTTCGCTAATATCACCATGCGATTAAAAGGACCCCGATTCACCCCAGTTTTACGTGTTATACATTTTTGTACGACTGATGGAAGTATGCAAATTAATAAATAAAAAAAAATACCATTAACCAAAGTACTCAACTCATATTTATCTTGATTTTTCTCAGGACTGAGTGAACGGATTTTAATGATTGATCCACCGTTGAGCGTAAAATTAAGAAAAGTGATTTTTTGAAGGAATTCAAAAACAGTTTTTTTTGATTTTTCAAACCGAAAACCAAAACTTATTTTTGAGACATTTCGATTCTACGTCCAACGGTGGATCAAACATGAAAATCAGTTTAGCTAATCGTGAGAAAAACCTTAAAGTGTTTAAAAAAAAAATACGCTGTATGTGTCCTTTTTTTTTTTTTTAGCAAAATACTTGAAAATTTCGATTAGTGAGGTCCAGAGGTCTGCATGGTATTACCAAAGTCTTGAAAAAATACATGGTATAAAAATATACCAAAAATGGAATATGGTATGAAAACATATCAAAGACAAAATATGGTATGAAAACATACCAAAACTGATATATGGTATGAAAACATTTGGACCACTGACCAACCAAAAGACTCAGAATTTTGTTCCCGTGAAAATATACTTGTTTACGAAAAATGGTAGCCTGTTTTTAATAAATAATAGCTTTTGATATGTTTTCATACCAAATTCCATTTGTGGTATATTTTTATTCCATGTATTTTTTCAAGACTTTGGTAATACCATGCAGACCTCTGGTGAGGTTTTTTCACAAATTGGTCAAAATTGCGATTGCTATTTATTTACAATTTATCGATGTTTTGCGCCGATTAAAAAGTTTTTTTTTTAAATTATTATTTTGTGGATTTTTCTGAATATTCTCAATATTTAGTGAACGGATCCCAAACAAACCATAATATATTTTCACGAGCACAACGAACGTTTTGAGTCTGTTGGTACGTCAATGATCCTGAGAGATGAACAAAAATAGTGTATTAATTTGTTGTTATTATTTTCTTTTTTTATCGTTTGATAACATTTTAAACAAAAATGAATTCGTATAAAATGCAAGTGCTAATTACTGCGGTTATTCTTAACTATATACTCTATATCAATTAAAATTATATAAAAATCAATTCCGACCGCACTTAACAGTTACTTGGCAGGTGCAACAAATCCTATTATTATAAAACGAGGGTAAAAAGCGTTTTGAATTGTTCACTTCTTTTTCTTTTTTTTCTTTATATTTGTTGTTAATTATATTTTATCATAACAATGCGAATAAATCAATTTAATCAAATAAAAAAAAAAAAATATTATTTTATATTTTCTGAACAAAATGATTTTTTTTCTTTCTTCGTAAAGTGGGCATTATTCTTTTCCTTTTTTTCTGTTCCTCTTTTTTTTCTCAAACCAAACTGTATGCAAGGTAATCCAAAAAAAAAACAAAATATATTCATTTTCTGATCACGTTTCACTTACTCACTCATTCACTTTTTGCTTAGTATTATTGTACCGATGATGATGACGTTGACGAGGTTAGAGGACACAAAAAAATCTTTTTTTTTCTTGTATTACAGGCACCTAATGCCTAAATACGTGTACCCCCGCCTCCCATTTCCTTTTATCATTCCTACTTATTCAATAAATTTGCACAATAAAATCGTATGGCAAAAGAAAAGGACTTGGCTGGTTGCTGGTAGGCAATTGTACGTCGGCTCACATGTTATTCTGTACCTTATTTTTATTATTATAATATGTGATGTCCTATTTACCCTCCTTTAAATAACAAAAACAACACAATTGCGTGTAAAGCACACGTACAGATTTCAATATTTAAAAAATTAAAAGCGCAGCACCCTTCGTTGTAATAAAAATCAAATAAAATGTACTGTACTGATTATTGTGCGTGTGCCTTCTATTGGATATTTCTGATTAGAGGTGCGCAACAATAATATAAGTATTGTGAGAAGGATTAGAACGAAAACTTTATTAATCACTAATAAATTGTAAATAATCTTTAATTATATTGGAAAATTTATTTAATCTGTAGTAGCTTTGAATATAGTTTAATATGCAGACGAAAAAAATCAATTGATTGTTTTATTAATTATTAAAGATAATAGAATATAAGTAGTTATAATTGTATAAAAAATTAATATGGAACGATCATGAAAGAAAAAAAAAATTGTTAACTTTTATTAAATAACAAAGTTTCCTGATACCTTAAGTTTCATGTGAAAATGTTTCTTACATACCTTCGGTACTCGCAAGTGTTATATACACATTATACAATGTCTTTTTTTGAACTAATAATAAGAAAAAAAGCAAGCTGTCGATGGGTTAGTACACGACTTCACTTTTGTTAAAAATGTTTCCCAATAACAAAAAAAAAAAAACAGAAGTTTTTTTTTATTGATAGGTTCATACTTATATTTCTTAGAATTTTAGTCAAGTCACTGACGTATACCAATAAACTCAGAATATTGTGCTCGAGAAAATATATAAATGGTTTAGTTTCGATTCGTTCAGTAAATTTGGAATGAACCAAAAACAAAAATCTTGACCCTCCACCAGAGATTAGTCGGGTATCCAAAATACCGAACCTGTCGGGTCGGCTCGGGTCAAACCCGAAATTTCAGGTCAGTTCGGGTCAAACAAAGTTTTAAAAAAATCTAATGATGTCAGACTGTTCTAAAAGTTATGAAACGTAAAGATATCAAATAATCGTTGATCAAAAAATGTATGAAAATAATAATAATGAAAATGGTCACATCGGGTATGACCCGATTCAAACCTGAAATCTCGGGTCTGACCCGAGCCGACCCGACACTTTCGGGTCTAACCCGACCCGAATTTCGGTAATTTCGGATACCCGACTGATCTCTGCCCTCCACCAAAGTTTTGGAACCTACGAGACAAAAACGAAATATTTCAAGACCAGAACATGTGTATTTTCACGAAATCAAAATTCTGCGTCCTTTAGTATATTGACCACTAATAACCAATCAGTGTATCCTGAAAAAACTGAATTGAACTAAAAAAAAAAAAAAAAGTTACGACCAATACCTACTTTGTTTCAAACAGAATATTATTTTAATTTAAATTAATAAATATATACTTACCTACAAGTATTTTTAACTCCATCTTTCTATTTATTCTGGTTTTGTTAAAAGTAATAATTCTTATCTCATTTGTTATTAATTAATATCTACTAATAATATAAATATCCTATGAATCTAATTATTTTACTGCTGCTCTATTTCTACCATTATTTAATTGCAATAAATTTGATAATATATTTTCATTTTGCTGTTACATAAGTCATTATGTCTATATTTTGTAAATGTGATTATCAACATCATCCCAACACAGCTATATACCAATAATTCTCTTCAATTTCCTTTTGCGAATCTTTCTCGTCGCATTCAGTTTCCAACAGCATTAACATTCTCATCATCAATTAACATACCAGCAATTGTGACCATATAAGTAACTATTTTATTTTTTTTCTCATTATAAATCTGACAATATCACAATATTTTTATTACAAATATTTTTTTTAGACTCATTTACATATGTTACAATTATTTACAATTAAACCCGGTTTTTATTAATATATTTAGTAGATTTTTCGACATTTATTCCAATCTACCCCCTCTCCTCTTCCCATTTCATTGATTGTGTATTCCCCTTTAAAGCAAATTATAAAACCGCAGCGATGCCATTTTTTTTAACAAAAAATTAGATAGAAGATACAAAAATTGTATTGCCATCATTTTTTGTTTATGGACAAATGTCTTCAGAAAAAACTCTCCTTAAAACTTACCCTGAAGCCCACCCAATATTTTTTTTTTCAAGTGGGTGCACGGCGAGGTTTAAAACTCAACCAATCGACTCCCGATTTTATTTTCCACGTTTTTATTATTTATATTGCTTTCAAGAAAAGTAAATTATGTTTAAAATACGACAAATATTTAGAACACCCTATTATTCAATCACATTTTAACAATTCCCATTCGACATATTACTTAAATATTATATTAAATGCGACCGTTAGCAGTGTTATAGGCCCACGATGAGTAGGTTTTTATATATAATTTCAAAGTGCCTATACATTTACATATCTAAGCATTAGTTGAAATAGAGCACATAAAAAGAAACAAAGCTACGTCGCCGCTCTTTGCTCATATTATTGCAATATATGTCGAATGCAGTTAAAAACAACACACAGCTAGAAAAAAAGTTTTTAAAAAAAAAACATTATAAAAGGGTAAGTCAAGTACTGGAATTAATTAGAACAAATTATTTACCTATGCAATAAAATATAATACTGGAGTGAACTAAAGGAATATTGCAACATAAGGGATGTTTTTTTCTTTTTCATTTTTCATTGAGGTTTATATATGATAGGGTGAGGACAACAACGAACTTTACTACAAATATATTTTCTGAAAGCTATGATGATGATAAATATAATATTCCAAAATTTGAAAAATTGTTCATTTAATAATAGTTGCTGGTGGAGTACAGTTGTGAGTTGGTTGATGAATTTCAAATTAAACCATTAAAAAACCATTGACTAAATATTAATTAGGTGCGTGGGAGCATATTGATATGTTGTGTATTCTGCATTTTCAGGTATATAGATGAATATTTGAAAAGAAAAAAAAACAGCAATGCTAAAAATACTAAATGCTCGCACTGCCAAGACTGAAATTAAAATATATAACAAACAAAATGGTTCTGTACAAAAGTAACATCTCATGTTGCTTCCTATTTAAATAATTATATTTATTGAATTCATACCTTTAATTTATATGAAAATAAGAGACTCAAAAAAAAAGAAAAAACAACATAAAATTAAGTATCTTTTACAACTTATCTAAATGAGGTCACGAATAGCTTGTTTCAATTTTGTTTTTTTTTTTTATTCTTTTTTATTTTAATTGTTTTAATTATCTATCTTACCGCGCGCGGTCGTCGTCGATAAAACTTTCGCGTCGTCGTCGCACTCTTTTAATATATTTTAAATAACAGCAACTACCTGTTGTGTGTTGTTTGGTTTTGTGGTGGATGCGTGTTTTACTTATATGTTGTGTACAAAATACGGTTTAAATTAAAAATTGTGAAGAAAACAAAAAAAAGCAAGGAAAACAAAACAAAGAAACAAAACCATACAACAAAAACAACAGCAACTCAACAAGCGAATGTACGAAATGAAAATAAAACAGGAATAATTATCGCTGGTTATAATTACATACAATTGACTGGTGCAGCTACGCGCCATATATATAAACCAAATAACAAATTCCAAACGGCCGTGCACTAGAGAAACAGACAAAATTTCAGAGCTTAAGAATTCACAAAACATTTACTTATATGTAATTTATATATACCTACACATCTTGATCAATAATAATAGATATTTTATTATTATTTTCGAACCAGAGGATAAGAGATAATCGAAATGGATGCGCGGGTAATTCACATAATTAGTTGTGAAAACAAAAAAAAATACGATTTTAGGTTTTCTTTGCACAGCAATCACTTAAATTTAGAAAGAAATATATATTTTATTTATATAACTATGTATTTATTAGGTCAAATAACTATCACAATTCAATTTCTGTTTTCTACAGATCCATAAACGATTTTTGCCCTAACAATTCTATCTTAGTGTTTACAAACACTTGCAGTCATAAGAAGAGAATTCCATTGATTCACTTTTATCAAGATTTGTTACTTACATTAAACCTTACTATAATTCTCTCAAATTTAACATTTCCTTAAATACGATTGATTGAATAACATTCCAAATATAATAAATATGTATAATAATTTATAGTTCAATATTATAACCAACATTTATTGATTAAAGTCTTAAGTGAGATTATGTTATTTATGTAAATATGAATGCATGAAATTTTTTATTGAAAATATATAATTAAATATTATTTTCCATAAAAGCTCTGTTAACTAAGGAAAACATAAAGTTTCAATTTTTGAAATACCAAAAACACTAATAGTTCTGTTTTTAATCTTGTCACTTTAGATAGTTGTGTTGAGAAAGAAGTGCGGATTGATTGTATCATTCGCAGCACATATCAATAATTATTGTCGCAATACTTAGTATTATTGGATTTGTTTTGAGTCATTCAGTTTTACTACTTTTCGGCATTTTTATTCTTTCTTTCTTTTTTTTTTTTCAAATACGTATTCTTTAGTAATCGACGTGTGATCACGTATTTATTTTGGTGTCACATTGTTATTTGTGTAATTTTTATGCAATGACAATGTGAGAAAACTTTTATGGAAACCATATAGATATTTAGATTTGAAATGATAAATACTCATATACCAATATATTTAGTTATAAGCATTAAATTACGTTTTAAAAAAAAAAAAATTATGTCTAATAAATGTTCTAAATGTTCATTGTTCATATTTTGGACGTTCTACACTATAACTATTTATTTTTATTTATTTAATGTTTTAAAATAAATTTCAATTATGCCAGTTATATGTGACAGTGAAGGTGATAGGTATACGTGGAGGTATGCTTCTATATGTCGTCAAATATAAAATAAAAGAAAAGAAAAAAATCGTATTTTTTTTTTCTTTTTTTATATTTGAAAGAAAAAGAAACGAAAACATAAAATAACATAATATTATTAGCTATATGGGGATCAGATAGATAATATGTTAAATTACCAATATATATGCGTATTATAATATAAGTATGATGTGAAAATTGTGACATAATGATGACATGACAATTGACAAACATAAGTGTCACTCGCGTGCGACGAAATGTAAGTTATTTGATTTGGAAATATATGAGAAAGAAATTGCGTTGTAAGTAACGATATAGAATGTGATACGAAATAAAAATGTTCAAATGATAGATAGGTGCGGGAATTTTGGGAATAGCTAAAAATGAATTACAATATCCAGAGTTCATTCTACCGTAATTTATAAAATTGGTACAGTTGGTATTTAGGTGTGAATTCATAGCAACGAAAAACGACCGTAACGTGACGGCCGTTTTAAGAGCTTGACTTGAGAGCTTCATTACATATATGTCAAAATCGCTCCTCCAATTGGTCATTTAAGAAAGCTTGCATGCAAGCTCTCAAAACGGCCGTCACGTTACGGTCATTTTTAGTTGCTATGAATTAACACTAACTCTAAGATGACTAAAAGAATAGCTTATACTCTGGATACAATATAGAGGTAATGAGGTGTTTCGAATCATGATTAACTCTTAACTAGCCAATAAGAACGTAGTTACCATCGACACATATTAGTTAATTAATGATTAACTCTATAGATAGATAGTGTATCCATATAGTATTACTGTTTTAGCTTTGTAACATTTTTTTTTAAAAAATGTCCGTAGCTCTCTCTGTTCAGTTATTTCAAGAGAAATATTCGTATTACCAATCGAAAATTGGGCGGCTAATAAATAATAATATTATTTTATGAGAAAAATAATATGACAAAGATACAAAACACTTATTTATTATTTTATGTGACCGAACGAATTCCTGTGCTACATTTTATTTTGTAATATATGTAATAAAACCGATGAAATATTCATGAATTTTTTGGCACATATGTGAGTTACCTATCTCTTAAATATTATTTCCAATCGCACCTATCTATTTCATTTTCTCCATCTGCCCTTCTTCAACCCATCATCTAATCAAGTCAAGTCTTGAATATATTATAATACTTATAACATACCATACAGTGAAATATAATAACATAACCCATACTTCCATTCATCTGTAGAAAAAAAAAACTGAACCCTTCTACCTTAGCGTACTCATTCGTTACCAGAGAATTAACATTTCATGGTTTTCTTGTGTTTACAACATAATAATATTCTTAACAGAAAAGAAATACATACACGTTCGGACGCCCGCCGCCACCGCCTTATCTTTATTCCCAAGTAAATTTACCGTTTTAGTGTACACGAAAGAAAAGAAATGAATATAGAATATAAGTTTTGTATATTATATTTTTAACCTACTTATGTCTGAAAAATGAGACTATGTATTATGTTTAAAAATGATAAAAATAGATTTTTGTTAAATATCATAAGACTAGTCTCTATACGTTGCACAATAACCATAGAAAAAATTAATTAATATAAATGAATTTCTTTTGTGTTGTGGTTAGTTTCAATATTATATAAATATTGATTCAAGAAAAAAAAAAATTGTTCTGGCAAATACGAAAGCTTCAAATAATCCTTTCAAATTTCAATAATTCAATACGAACAAGGATGGGTTTAAAAAAAAAAAAAAAACGATGTGTAACAGAAGAAAGTACTACAGTTCCATTGGTAGGTACCATGATGTACATATAATAAAGAAAGTAGATAATATATTCTCAAATAAAATATATTATTTAAAGCCACTTGTCTTATATTATCCTTTTTTTCTGCTTCTCTTTTTCTCCTTTCTACACAGGAGTCAACGTTATACTGCGGTGGCAATGCTTTGTAGCTCATTATCGTTCGATTTTCTAAACCGCACGTCCGCCTCCCGATCACTCACCTCCAAACATTCTTCATCCTGCAAAAGGCAAGAAGAAAAAGGCAAAATCGAAACGAAAGCAAGCTAACCAAACCCCATCAATATATTGTTATTGGCAGCATCAATGATCGAAAAATAAGAAGTTACTTTTTTGTCTGTACCCTACCACATATATGCGGTGTATGTTCGGCTTTTTTTTTTTTCATTTTTTTTTTATTTATTTGGTATGGGGTATAGCTTTGTGTGCATTACTTTAAAAGTGATGAAGAAAAAAAAAATCCCATGAACATAAACAACGATAAATTATGTTGTGTAGAGTCAGGTATATGGGTTGTGGGTGCGATTCAAATGCCATAGAATATATTTTATGTATAATAAATGTTATTTATACGAATATAACGAAATTGAGTTGTGGATGAGATGTTATATTTTGATCCACATAACTTTTGGGTGGCCAAATATAGAAATAAAGTTTTCTTGTTTTCTTTTTCTTTCTTCTCATTTAATAATTTTTGGAATTCTTCCGTCAAATAACGGAAAATAATATAATGAGTCAAATCAAGAGCAAAATAAGCAACCAAATTAATTTCAAAGCAAAATGTATTTAACACGAAAATATGAAATAAAAATACTTGAAAACCACTTATTAATAAAGTTTAGAATACCCAACCCATATTACCTAACCAATCATTACTAATAGCTAGCCAATTATATATAAACCCACATTGTAAAAGCAAATATGCATTATACGAAAAAGATCCTAATGAAAGCATAAAACAAAAAAAAAAAAAAATTGACATTTTGGTGAATAATCGTGGGAAAATTAGCAAATCTTTTCGACATTAGACTGATCGATTACCAACCATACCCCCTTCTTTCATCATCATTAAACACCATCGTACAAATAATATTAGAGAATAATAAATAATTATGCTTTATACTTACTTACTTTATTTGAAACAGGATGGTGATAAAAAAAAAAAAACTTTTTAAATTTCCTTATTTTTTTTTTTTAGGGAGATTAGTTTTAGGTACGAATTTTATTCATTTTGTTTTTATATCTTAACTTTACGTTATTGCTGTAGACTTAGATATTTGTAATATAACATTTTATTTCAAATAGAGCACGCCAAATTTTACAAAATATTTCTCAAAATAGGCTTTATACAATGGCACAGATGACAGATTTACATAAGAATACATACATTCATATAATGGCAGCATTTCAGGTTTTGGCATTCGCAGCCAAATCTGGTTGTTAGAATTTTTTTGCAAAATTGCCAAAAATTGCGCATTTTCAAATGGAATATCTTTTTAATTAGATCATATTTCTCCATTTACTTTCTAATAACCTGTTCAAGGAATTTACTTTAATTTAACAACATAATCATAAAAAAGTTTAAACATTAAAGGTTGAATATATAAAAAAAAAATCATTTAAAAAATTCGTCACATTAAAAATTATAAGCGGTAATATATAACGATATTAAATATTAAATGTTTTTTGAATGCGAAATATTCTACCGAAATACCACGACAATAATTTTAGCATAATTTTTAGCTTTTGTCGCTTCTTAACAACGAGTATAATTGCTTTAATAAAATAACTTTCCGCTAGTATATAGCTTATACATGGGGTGGCAATATATGACAGTTTCATATAAAAAAAATCAGACAAAATAGTGTTGATTTACTTGTAAATTTCATCATCACTAATTCACATATTTTGGGATAAATAAATAGTGTAGATGCGTTGTTTTCATAATGAGATAGTTATGAAATGAACTAATTAATGCATAATATAACACTAAAATTAAACATTATTTTGCATTGTCTGACAGAAAATAGCGATATTGCCATTCTATATAACAATCTGTGGCTTATATATATGGGTAAAGTCACGTGAACGGAAATGAAAAATTAATATAGAAACCCTACGACACAAAAAACGATAAATAGTTGGGGTATTATAATTCTATTCTATTATTATATTGGCGGATTTGTCAAAAATATCAAAAAACGCGTCCTGTTGCTAATGATGACTTTACCCATATGTATAGTAGGGTGGAGCGTTCGTTATATGGAGTGTTTAATTTTTTCGATATTGATACTGGCTCAGTATTATTTTTGACGTCAAAAAAGCCCTCAGCGATAGCTCCAAATCACATTTAATTGAAAAAATATGTTCGACACTTAGAATCGCAAGAAAATTTCCTACAAAAATGATACTGAGCCAGTATCAATATCGACAATTTTTTACAACGCTCCACCCTAATGTATAGGGAGTTTTTTCGGAGCTATTGTTACAACTATTACACAATTAAATTATAATTGCTTTCTGTTACTTAGTAATTTTTTTTTTTGTTGCCAACAACTCATCTGTATGAAATTAGTTTAGACGTTATTAGAGCATTTGTGATAACTAAATTTTCAACTTAAATTCAAGCTGGCTTCCTTGCTGGAATATATAATAAATGCCTATTAGATTTTAATAGATAGCTAATTTTAGCTATAAGGTTTGTCGCGTTGATCTTGATATTTTCAACTAGCAATTTATACAATTTATAGACGCTATATGTCTACTTTTTATATATAAAAATTATGATTTGACGTTTAACATATAGCATCTTACCAAAGAATATCTATATTAAGAAGGCCAAAAGACGTGTTTTTTGATGTCAGTTTTGATCTACGCAGGCGTTAGTATTTTTATGCACTACATGTAAAACATGAAAGCATAGGTTTGATTTTCTTTTTTTGCCTTTTACCCCTCTAATCTCGGGAACTAGTGGCCGGATGAAAAGGTCATGGCCAAAGGTCAAATTTTATTTTTTTCGAAAATTAGTGGGTTAATCACGATAAAACTTATACTACGTTGTAGAGTGAGGGAATTTGATCTTGACCCCAAATGTTCAAAGGTTGTGGCTATAGGTCAAATGTAAAAAAAAAATATTTTTCGACGATTTTCTATCAAGAGAATAAAATGACTATTGCATGTAAATTGATTGCATAATAATAATATGGGTACTAATCCAATTTTAAATGTCTTTCTTGTTTTTTACTTCTATTTGATTTTTATTCAGTTTAAAATATTAAAGTATTATTAAGTCTTACAACATTATAATACTCATAATTTTTTTTATCTTTTCTTGATGTGCTTACTATTAATAGTTATACATTATTTTATAATACAATTAATATTATCAATAGAAATAACATCGTCCGAAAAATAACTCCTGAATGCGCTCTACTTTGATTTTGCATCTTAAAGCATTACGTATAATAACAATAAGAATAGGTACAATTCACCCCAATAAGGATACAAAATTAGCTTTAAAAAATGTGTATGTAGTTGCTCTTCTTAGTGTATATATTCATTGATCTTACGGTAGCGAATTGAATATTATACTTCTGTTAAATTTAAGAATAATAATTTATGAATATCAAAATTTTTTTTTGCTTAAAACTTAACTTAAGCTCACAAGACTTTTTATGTATTTAGTATTTGAAATTTAAGTACATATCGTTCTAGAGTCTAAAAAATTATATATAGGTATATAAATAGTATATACACTAGAGATGTGCACGGTGGATACCAAAAATTGTATCCGCATCCGCAAGTACCCGCACTGGAGCGGACAGATGCCATTAGAGTAGATCTCAAGTTTTAGCCCGATTGAAAAACGTTTTGAACTCACGCAACGGGTTTTCCTTTTTTGACTCATCGACAAAAACCATAGGTAGATTCTCGATTTTTAGTGTTTTCTCCACGAATCATGAGTTTCCCAGACTTTTGCCCCCATAATTTTTTATGGTTTCTATGGTTTTCGTCGATGAGGCAAAAAAAGAAAACTTTGAACCCGTTGCGCGAGTTCTAAACGTTTTCCAATCGGGCTAAAAGAGAGATCTACTCTAATGGCATCGGTCCACTCCCAAAAACCTTATAGCGTTTAAAATACAACGATACAACTTTTTTCCCTAAGGCGCTGTTCATATATTACGTAACGCTTTTGGGGGGGTGGGGGGGGGTTTGGTGTTTTGTTATGCTTCATATAAAAGAAAAAAAAAACTAAACCTATACTTCATTTTTTTCAAAAATAAATAATAATAGAAGTAAAAATAATTAACGATCAATGCATTGAATTGTTTTGTGGTTTTAGCATTTTGTATGCGAATTGTATTTAAATTAATTTTATACATGAACAGTATTAACGGGACATGTTGGTTTCTCAATACTTTATTTTTTTCAAAATTTAATATTTTTCCAAAATGAAATAAAATTAGACTTAATACTTTTTACCGAAAGGCTAAAATTTTAGATGCACATTATTGCTTTCAATTTTTGTGGTAAACGTTCTTTAAGCGAATAATACCTTAAATATGTACATTCACAATTCATATGCAAACCGCTTAATATGTTTATGTATAAATAAATAGACAAAAACAATTCTGATAACATTTTCATATAAATGCTATAAATGCATTTTATTTTATTACATCGAAATAGATTTTCATTCGACTGAATGTCCAATATAAATAGCATCATCACAAACTACCAAGATCCATTTAAATTCATCAAAATTTCAAAACTATTAAACTATGTACGAAATAAACATGTTTTACATATAATTTAATTAGTTATTGTATAAAGTGCTTTTCCAACTGCATATTTAAATAAGTCAATGTTGTGTATGCTATTACGGCATCAGGTAGCAAGAACCATAAAATAAAACAACTACACCAACAACAATATTTATCATCATCATCATCCATTTATACAGAAATAAACCATACCAGCGCCACACCCACTTCATAATTTTAACACACCTGTCAGCGACTGGCTATGATGATTATTAAATAATATACTCGGCACATAAACATTTATTAAACAGGCGGAAAGAAAATGAAAATTAACATAAAATATTGTTTTTTTTAAGAGGATGAAAACTCTCTTCGTCTCTGAAATTAATTGTAAAATATTTATGATTTTGTATTAATTATCTGGGACCAAATTACTTCCCTGTCTGAAGTTCTAATGAAATTAAAGTTTTGTGCCGAATAATTACACAGATAGTGAGGGAGAGGTGATTAATAACAGTTGATAGTATTTAAACAGAATGCAGAATTAAAAAATAAGTGAGCTTTAAGCTTTTTAACATTTTAATTAGAAGAAGAAACTATTCTTTAGAAACTCTTTTTTTTATACCTATATTGCGAATGATTGAACTTTTTGACCATCAATATATGACTTTAACCATAGAATAGAAGAGATACATACCTATTCTATGCTACTATTGTAACGTTTCATTTTTTCCAAAACTAAAGGATTTTTTTTTTTTAGAATATTTATACATATTAAATTATAAGGTCATTTTGATAGAAACATTTTGTATGTACTTATATTTAATCATGTTAGTTTTGATTCAATAAGGTGACTTTTAATTTTAGCCGCGTTCTTAACATTAAACATCATATAAGTATACTTACCGCAATATATTACTTTATGTCCATTTTAAAACCGAAATTTTTTGTGTTATATGGTTTTTTTGGTCTATATACTTATTATAAACTCTATAAATATATGTATTAAATATAACATAGCCAGACTGCGTATGTAATATGTAGAATATAAAAGTAAGTAGTATATAGTCAATCGAATAAATAATGCCCTCGAGAGTATTCACATGTTTACTTCCACTTTCTTTTTTTTATGTTGAACAATTTCCTCGTTCCATTAATACATTATCTATACCTGTATTTTCATTACACCTATATTATATATATATATATATATATTTTATTTCTAATTTCAAGAGAAAATAAATTTTTGGAACGATTAAGTACATTGTTAAATCAAACTATTTATTTGAAAAATGTATATGTAAGTAATAACCTCTGGAAGGTTACTGAAAAAAAAAATTCATGTGTTCAAAATGATGTTTCTGCTGCAAGAATGAAAATGAAAATATGCAATCGTTATTAAAAAAATAATACTGTGAATAAATGATTTTTTTTTCTTATTCTATTTAAATATTAAATTCAGGTGTATGAACCGGGGATGCGAACCGGGTTCTGGCTAAATTCGGAGGTTCTTAACTCTTCTGGGCATTTAAATGTCTGTTTGGACTTCATAGGTTTTTAAGTGGGTCTATTATCTATCTTTTTAGGGATTATACATTAATTTTTAACGAGTTTTTACTGAGTTATAGCTTCCTAAAGTTACAGAACCCGGAGAAAAAAAATCTTTGTTTTGGTAAGTCAGAAGATAACGCAGTCAAAATACCTTGCATATTAATGACTAACACCTTAACAGAAAGGTAATAGACCCACTTAAAAACCTATAAGAACCAATTTTTGAAAACAGACATCTAAATGCACAAAAGAGATGAGAACCTCCGAACCTAACCAGAACCCGGTTTGCATCCCCTGGTATGAACATTCTCATGTGAACGCATACATGTGAAAATGTTCATTATTTTCAAATTGTTTGCACATCGGTAAAAGATTGAATTCAATCGCCATAAGCCATAATATTTTTAATGAAAATTTTATGATTTGAATATTTTTAATATTCACCTTGGTGGTGCTCTGAAATATTTGAAGTAAAAATGCTTTTAAATAAGCTTTCGGCTTTCTGTGTATTAAATTTCTACACTTAACGTATGTAGATATTTTCGCTCACCGGCTTAATTCGAAAAATGAGGAAGTCTTGGGTTCTAATTGTGTATTTTTAATCATTTTCCAAAATATCTAACAAAAAAACATTGCACCAGTCACCACAATACATATTTTTCTAAATCTGATGAAATGAATATGAACGAATATAGTTACGGGATTAGGTTTATTTTCTTCTTTTTTTTTGTGTATTTTACTTTGCACTCGTATCCTTCTCATCGTTATTTGTCATATCGTCATTACACCTCACACCAGTTTGCAGGCTGTCATACCGCCTCGTAACTTGCAACCCTCATTTCACCTCTTACCTCATCGTCATTTTAAAGAGCTCAAGCCAAAATTGACAGTGCGCGGTGTTATGGTGAGGCAAACCTAACTTACCTACTTTATAACCGATACGATACCGATGATAGAGAATAATATAAGCGAAATATTATTATATTCGACGGTATGGCATGGGTGACATATACACAATAGAGAGCTTACGTTTTCAATTTACACTGGCACAAAAGAAAAGTGCGCCCGCAATATTATCATTTATTCATTTCATTCATTCAATTCATTCAAGTTTCATACTAGTGTGAAGAGAAGATGGTTTAGTGGTTACGGTGTTTTAAGGCAACTGGGAAAGGTGGTGTATGTCGTTTTCGTTTTCTCTATAATAGAACATGATATTATATAATAATCATTACAACAGCCTTCCTACCATCATAACCACACTACGTGTGCGTTTATATGACTCCCTGACCCCACGTTATACGTACGTATACATTGATTGATATTTTCCTTTTATAACATATTATATTGGAAATTGGTTCTTCTATAAGTAATAAGAGCATTAAAGTAGATTCGATTGTATTGTATGCGCATCGAGTCGAGGCGTCACCATCATCAACGTCATAGACCCGTGTATATTTGTATAAAAAAGAAGTCCTACTTTTCGTTTAATGTTAGCAAATAAATCGCTCGGTCCATTACCCATTAGAAATTAAGTATAATGTAAGTATATTTTGTTATATTATTATTAGACGCTTCCGAGGAATGGTCCAATTTACAATACCTACTATAACAAAATACGAATAATGTATCAAAATATTAGCGAAAGCGACTCGGATCACATGAGGTAAGTTATTCAACCATTAATTTTAGACGCTGATCAGTTTGGTGTTTATAGTCAATAACAATCTTCGTTGTCGACATTGAATCTAAATCATTTGGTGTAAGATAGATCATTTCTTGAGAGCTGCTATTTTTGCGCTGCGGAGTATATTACAAGCCTGTACGTAATTGGGTATATGATATAAAACTTTAAGTGATATAGGACGGTTTTCTGCAGACTATAATCTATATGACAAATTTTAAAATCAAATTGAACAGTTCTTAAGGTCTTCAGAAAGCTTCAATAGCCTTTATTAAAATAATGTATTTCTTCGCTAGAGTTTCTTGCTACTTGTGTATCCAGTGGTTTCGTGGGGTCTGTAAGTGGAAAAGCTCATGGACAGCTTATTTATTAGTATTAAGTTTTTGTTCTGAACTATTTGGAGCTTTTTGATGTGTGATGATGCTGAATGTTCCCATATGCTTGAGCCGTACATCAAAATTGGTCTGATAATTGTTTTGTAGATGATATTTACAATTTTGATTTCCTGGCTAGCATTGGATATAATGCTCTGATGAATTTTGTTGCTTTCTCGCGTGCTATTACTATGTATGCGCTATTATTCAATTTTTTGTCCAACGTAATTCCTAGATATTTGACAGTGTTTGTGAATTCAAATTATTATAAGTTAAAAGCAAATAAAGTTGAATGAAAAGAAATATGTATAATATATAATATATTTATTATTGGGCATTCTACCGCTAATACTTTAAAACATCTTCAAATTTCTAGTTCTTTAAATTATTTTCTCATTTGCTTAACTAATTTTTTTTTATTATTATTTCTTTGTCTCTACTCTATTTATAAGACATCAATTATTTCCCTTTTCTTGAAAATATGTTATAAAAAGAAGTTATTAAAAGAAATAATCTCAATTTTCTTATTTTCCGTCTACTTAAGACTACCTACATGTGTAAGTTCAGTGTATGGGCGTCTTATATTTTCTATATACATCACAGTTCTGAGATGCTATAAGATATACTTAACTGTTATTCTATTCCATTAAAAGAAAAAAAAAAACGATTTTATAATAAAACAAACTGCCAATTAAATTGGTACAGAACTTCATTTTTTCAATTTTCATAAACAAAAAAAAAGTAATAATCCCTAGCTTCACTTTATCGTCTAACTAATTGAATTAATCGAAGACTACCACAAATCAAATGCAAAATCTAGTGATTTTCGAGAGAATTTTATTTTGCGTCCATCAGTGGATCAATTATCAATGCCCGTTTACTCACTCAAGCAACAAATTTATGTCGAAATTACGTACGGGTATGACGTACTTCTATCCTATTTTGATTAGGTCAAGATTACCTAATATTTTTGTCTAATTGGCCATATCGCATCTATCGTGTGTTGAATCATGCAATTATAAGATGTATAATTCGGCAAAATATTGCGTCTGAAGCAAAAGCAAAAGTCGTTCTTATACAATTTTTCTGTACGAAAAACCCGTTCGCAGTTATTTTTATTCCAAATCCAAGATAAGTCCTCTAGATAATTATTATGTGTTTTTAAAAAAGTGTTTTTGTTTTGTTTAAAATTATAAATTTAAGCTTTCCACAATTAATTAATTTTATTTTTGTTCATTTCATATCACTGAATTGTTTTTATTTTATTCAAAATTATCTTTCGAACAAGCTGATTGATTATTAGTACACTACTTTTATTTTTAGTCTATTAAATCCTCTTGTATCATTATCATTTTATATTATTTTTCTCAAGATTGAGCGGACGGATATTAATCATCGACCACTAGAATCTGCGTCTCTTCAAAATATATAGATTTTAGTTTCGCTCCGATTACTAAATCCAGAGAAAATTAGAAAATAATAATATTGTTGGGGGGAGGTTGGACCAAATTTTTGGATCTCACGAACCAAAAACAAATACCGACAATGCCACCGTCTAACGGTCGGTCATTCACTCGCATATTCTACAATATTTAAAAAAAATGTTGGCAAATAAAGATCTTTTATTTTACTTCATTTTTGAGTAATTTTTAGTAATTTTTTTTTTTTTGTTTTTTTGTTTTTTTGTGCACTTTTTTTTTTCATTCATTTTTTTTCTCCGGTGCCTGTGGATGGATTTTGATGGTCAATAAATAAAAAGTCGCAGAATTTTTTTCTCTTCAAAAACATATTTTTTTTTTTGGAACTATTTCGTTTTTGGGTCGTGGGAACCTATTTTCTGATTTTTTTTTTTCACTTTTTTAACATATTGAGTTGGAACTCGGGTGTGGCCAGACGGATTTGGATGGTAAATATTTCAAAAGATGCAGAATTAAATTTC
>JAABKK020008499.1:0-24376 GCA_011634745.2 Catotricha subobsoleta
TGAATATAAAATCTAAAATAAATTATAGAATTCAACTTTTAAAGTAAATAAATTCTCAGAAGTGTATGTATAAAATTAGTTTATTGGTGTTACGTAACGCTTGTCCTTAAGGCCCCCTCCCCCTGCGTAACGGTGTTGTAACGCAGCCTCCAGACCCCCACCCCCCTCTCTGAGCGTTACGTAATTTATGAACGGCGCCTTATCTGATGAAAATATGATTTGGTTTTTTTTTTGTATAAAATTCTAATCATGATTCAGGAAAAATGAATGCATATTATTAATTTAATATACCGAATTTTGTACCAAAGTAATTAAATTAAAATTAATAAACTAATGTTTCTTTTAATATTTATTGAAATCAATTTAATTATTTGAACACCCTTTTTTCCAAAAACAGATACTTACTTTGCATCGTTTTTTGTTGTACTTCCACCTGAATTTTTATGTGCAGCGGAATCATTTAATGAAATTAAGCTGACTGGAGCACTGTTATGATGATTTGTATCAGTAACAGATCCCTGTGGTTGTAATAATAATGTTGATACTGATTTTGATGAATTTGACGATGATGGACGGTGCGCTTGTTTTTCATTTGCAGATGCAGCTGAACGTAAGCTTAATGAAACACTATTTGTAGAACTGAAATTAGTAGTAAAATATAGAACATTAATTAAATGATTTTTTTTCTTTGTATATTTATTTAAAAAAAAAATGCTATATTTATCAATAGCAACAAAAAATTATGCAAAAAAGGTAAAATAAGTTGCAAATTCATTAGCACAAATCTCATTTCATTTTTTTAAAGTTGTAAATCCTTTACATTCCTCCACATCTTTCTAAATCCCTTAAGATCCTCAGGTATATTCCTACTTCCTCTATCATAATCTTTATTTCCCCCATCGCTGTCCAAAAAACTTTACATTTCCCATTTATAAAAACCCACTGCCCCTCATAAATCATATAGCAGCCTTTGACTTTGAAACTACGCCTTTATGTTATTTATTTATTGATTTTTGTTACCATGGAAGTAAAAAAACTTTACTGACGAGTTATCATTCTATTCTCGAGCAACTAATGAAATTTCTTTCATTCAAATTGGCCAACAGAGTATGGACATACTACGACCGAACATACAAAAAAAAATACGATTACAATTCTTTAATTAGTCGATAAATCAATAAAATGAAGCAAAAAGAAAATATAAATAGACAGATAGTGACAATGTGAATGATCGCACGTATTATTAAAGAAAAACAAAATATGTTTCAAATATCTACTTACGTAAACCAATAAATAAACGCAAATAGCAAGATAGCCAGCCATTCAACATCCGTTGAATATAATTTGGTATTTAGGTAAACCATTTATTGCCATAATATTAGAAACACGTGTTTTATTCATTATCTTTGGTGTTGTGCGATGCATTATTATCGTTATCAATATTTTCATATTTCTAAAATGTGAGAACAAAAACTTTTTTAATGTTTTCGCTCAGTTTATTTATAGAAGCTATGGGTTTTCAGTTTTTAATGACGTTATATAAACAAAAAACAATATCATTAACGAATTGTATCATTATGAATTATTAAAATTAATTTCATACGGTTTTATACTATTGGCTAAATAGTACTTACATAATTATAAATTATACTAATATGTCTCAAGATACATAGAATACAAGATATGATATTATGCATATCAACAATACTTGCCCCTCCTTTTTCCCTTTTATATGTTTTCTACACGGTAGTCGGTACCGCATAGCCCATTGTGCGAAAGAGAATGCAAGCAAAATACATGTACACGAAAGAAATAAGAGATATTTGTGCAAAGCAATATGCAAAGGAGCATGACGGCGATAAGATGCGCAGTAAAAACGAAAATGCAACACGTGAGTATCATATCTTGTATTCTATGTATCTTGAATATGTCTAATATGGACGTAAAAATCGATAACCATTTAATGTTTGTTTTATTCAATGATCTATCAGAAATTTTTCTATTTTGAAAAATTGATTTATAAAAAATTTACTATAAGGCTTTTTTTGGGGGTCTTTGAGGAAGTATGGAGAAAAGTTGCGTCTTTAAAAACAAGTGGGGGTAAATCATAGATTTTTTTTCTGTACGTGTACAGCCTTGCCCTTAAAAGATACTCCCAAAAATGCAATACCGATACGAATAGCAATAATGTTACATATTTTGGGTAATAATCAAAATACGGTATATCGTGATTGAAAAACCAATAATAAATCGTGTCAAAAATATCGTACCATGTCATGTGATATATGAAAAAACAATAATGTATCAGGCGAATTAACAAAGTACCGATATTTTCAATCAGATCCTACTTTCCATCAAGCTTTTTTTTGGTTGGTATTGATAAAGTAGTTTAATATGTCTTAAAGATGTGGCTTCATTAATGACTAATTTATTGAAATAAAATGAAAAATTCATTTGATTCAATAGATAATGTTAATTCGCGTGTACTTTATTTTAGTACTCACCATATTTAATGGTGTAAAAATAAAAATATTTGTACAACTTTTGAGAAGTATATTTCCAATATTTGAAGTAAATAAAATTAACACGTGCAAAATTTATTCGTGTTAAAAATAAAATGAATATAAGTAATTAAAATTTAAATTGGATAAAATATATATAAACTGTCCTAAAAATGCCAATATTTGCAACGATTCATGTTATTTTGCGCCAGCTTTGTACCATAAGTAACTAACTATCCACAGAGAATTACAAAAGGGAAGTTTTTCCGAAATATTAAATTTTTCATTGCCCTTGTGAAAAGAATAAATATATATTTAGTATTTTTAAACCGTGTGGTGGTATAATGAAACGTAAAAAATGCATACTATACAAGCATAGTTCAAGTATACAAGGTTAGCCATTCGTCTGACGCGTTTTAGTTTTTAGTATATTTCGCGCATATGAGGGGTCTATTTCCAGAAGCGGCAATCTCCATCATTTTTTTCAAGCAATTATATGCCTTATTGTATTATGGAGTAAGGATCATAATTGCTCAAAAAAAATGATGGAGATTGCCGCTTTTGGAAATAGACCCCTCATATGACACAAAATGTCAAAAAGCGAGTTCTAATTCTAATGTTTCTGATATCTTCCATATGCCGTCAGGCATTATTTAGTCTTCAAGTATAGGATATTTAAATTTATTTTAATAAAATTACTAGCACATGACATATATAGACTAACATCAGAAAATTAAGGTAAACAACATCTAAAAACGGAGGTTCTGAATGATTTTTATATATCAGTTATTTTGATTAAATCAAAAAAATAAAATTTGACAAATGTTATTCCTTTGTGTGTGTGTCTTTTCCTTTATTGTATTAAAAAAATATACTTTATATAAAATGAAACACACATCCTTATATTCATTTATACATTTTTTATTATCGATATTTATTAACGTTAACTTAACACTTACTTATATATGAATGAATAATAAATCTTAATAATTACCATATTAAAATATTTAAATTGCAAATATAATTAATGTATTTATTTCCTTTTTATTATTGAAAAAATGGAAATTTGTCATTACATTACATTGAATGTTATGTAAAACTAGAATCTACTAATTTATTTTTTATTTTTGTTGAAATAAAAATGTTTCCAAACGAAAATCGATTTCCATCTTATTTAAGTTTTGACGAAAACTGTATATTAAATCTGAATATACAAATACTAAAAAAAAAAACTAAAACGAAAACAAGAGAATAGCAAGTACTATACAGATAAGCAACAGATAATACGGTATAGGATTGAATTGTTATTCAAATTATTTTTACAAAATGTTGTGGTCGTTATTTAGAATTTAATGATAAATATGCTCGATCATTACTTGAATAAGAAAAACTTCACCGTTTGCAGAGTTTTTAATATATGCCAAATCTTCTGTATTTGATTTTCTGGGAAGAGAGATTCAAAAATAGAAAATCCAGTGTTTAGCACATTAAAACCAATAATACCGTAAGCAATTCGTCGGCTCAGAATAGGAGTGTCGTATAGACCATTTGTCTTTGATACGACAATAGATCTTGTTGTATTGTTAAGGTCTATTTTCTTTTCAAAGATGAGACTTATATTCTGCACCAACGAATTCTAGGACATTTTTATTTTGCAAAGTATGAAATTTAAGGAAATGGCCATAATCTGAAATAAAACTTGACCAAATTTGTTTCTGCTGTTTATTCAAAATTCTCTTCTTTTTGTTTCGAATGATTTCCTAAATCTATTTAATATGAAGCAAAAATTCAATTTGAAATTTTCAAATGCACTTAAGCTTCCATCACTCTTCTCTTCAACTTTCTTAAAGAACATATTTCTAGGACTTTCGATTATCATCTATACATATAAAAGAAAACTATACCTCTGAGTTTTCAGACTGGTCCAATCAATATCAATATTGATTTATATTTAATATAACTCTTTCGATAAAAACCTCAATAAATGAAACTTGCATAAGAAAATTACTCTAGCAATAATTTTCCAGCATCCCATAGAGATACCGCTTATGATGGCTTCACAATATTTATATTTTATTTAGTAAATCAATTATAATTATCAATTATTTTTTATTATTTTCTTGATCAAAAATGCCCTTCTTCCCGAACTAAAAATAGAAGATTATTTTTTGTTTAAATTTAATATTAAAAAAAAATACATCACAAAATATTGTGGCTCACAAACTCTGTAAACATAGTCCAACAAACAACAATAAAAAAAAATAAGTTATTCGTTTTTTTCTGGCATGTTAATAAGGTGTAACGATCAATGATCTCAAATAATACGAATTGAAGAATACAAATTCTTTATTTTTTTTTTTTACTACGTTTCTATTCTCTTCTGATTCATAATAAAAGTAATTTTTTAAAAAAAAATGTTTATAATAATAATATAATAAGTTTATTAGAAAAAAAAAATTGATTTGACTGAACAACGGAAAACAAATTTATTTATAAATCCTAATTAATCCATTCGCCTTAAATGTAACTATTAATAACTAATTTATTTATTTCAAAGTCACCATTGAACTTCATTCGTTTTCTTTGAAGTCATTTTTTTAACAACATCAAAAATAAAAATTGAACCAATTAATTATATTTGCTAGAAACTGGTTTTAATTAAAGGCTAACGTCCGTGAAGTAAATATCTATTAGGCAATAATATGAAGTGAATGGTAATTTAATAGTATGTAAAAAAGTAAGGTAAGTATAGTCTACAGACGGTAAGTTTCCACATAGCATATACATAATTATTTGCACGAGCAGACACTTTCAATGTACAAATAATTGAGTTTATTTTGCTGTATTTTAATATATATATTGAACAGGTAAGCAAAATGTCCAACACCAACCAATACCAATTAAGTTAAATAAAAATTATTCATGTATATAAAAAAGAAAAGAAAAGAAAAAATGTTGAAATTAGACTTAAAGGCCTTCATTTGTTTATAATAACAATTCAATTGACATTGATTTCTATTTATTCTAACAAAATCTGTAACCAGTTATATTGGTTCTGTGTCTACGTTTTTAAATTAATTAAAGAATCGGCGTAGGTTGCGAACTGTAGGTATTCTGGGATGCTTTAATAATTTAATTTAATTAAACAGTAAATCCTGTACTTTTTGTTAATCATTATATTTGTTCCTAATATATTGCAATCGAAAGAAATGATTTAGAACAATTTTTCTCTTTTTTTTTGGGTAAAAAGAAAATATTTAAATAAATAATTTTAAGACCAAAATTTGATATGTAAGTACAAATATTTTAAATTTTAAAATTATCTCAATAAAAGTTTAAGGTACGTTAATTTGAAAATGATTTAAAGACCATTTTTTTTTTCATTTAAAACAATGTTAAACAATCTTTTTTTTTAAAAAAAGAAAAAAAAACGTTTATTTTTTAACTTATAAAATCAATTTTTAAACACAAATATACTTTCATAGTATTTAATTCTTCCATCTAAACATGTTCCATCGTCATGATATTTTATTCACTCAATAGATAAGATAATGATTTATTTTAAACGGAAATAGGTACCTCTACACCTCTACAGTCTACAATCTACATATCATAAACAATTTTTTTTTTAACGTTTTCTTTCTAATATTTTGAAATATTAAAATTATTTTTCAGCATAGAAAGTAAAAATTACGGCGTAATTGTTTATATAATGCCATAATTGATTTTTCCATTTATTAAATTATGCGTAACCTTGTAGAATTTATCTTTTCCAATTGTTTTTTTTTTTGTTAAATCTTTTTTTGAGAATAAATTTGAATACTTTATTATTTGAATTCTTATAAAATGCGCATTGATTTTATAATTTGACTACATTTTGTTTATAATTAGCATTCTAATAGGTTGTGCTGTAGCCAGATCGACTGAATATATTTGGTTACAGTCTAAAGCAAATCATATGTATGTTCAATCCAATTAGAACTTTATTATGCTTCCTTGTAAACATTTATTTCAACTTTAGCGATTAGAAAATGCATAAATATATTGTTATTTAATGTTCAGGCTTCAGGCTATCAAATTTCACATGTATTTAATATTCTTCGATTGTTACCAGTACGGCCCTACTAATTTGTACAATTTAGAAACATATGTTTTTTTCTTTCAATATAAATAATTTCTAATATTGAAACTTACCTAGCTTTTCGTAAGAACAATTTTGATGGCACATCATTATTGCTATTACTTTTAATCACAATTAATTTATTATTACTATCATCAAGATGTTCATGTTTTAATTTTTTCTTTGTTGTTTTATTAAAATTTGTGCCGGTTAGATTTTGAAAAAAGCTTAACATTACATTTCGTGTCATTTTTCTATCGTCTTTCATTCCATTTCTTTAATACAAATATTTATTCTATCATGTTGAATAAGCAGACAGGTAGTTTCATTATATACACGGTAGTATTATTACCAAGTACTTAGAATGTTATTTAATCATTGGTATGATATTTACGTAACGCGCACTCGCACTATGGAATAATATTGAATATGTTTTTGCTTATATCTATGAATTTTATTTTGCACAATACGGATTCGCATAAATAATATATTTTTGGTCCACAAGTCGATAAATGGCGATTGGTTATATTTAATACACCTTTGGCACATGACAAGTTTGAAGAGGAAATGAATTATTACACATAAAAAATTCTCATATTTTTCTATATTGAATTAAAAATCATAATTATTCGAAATAAAATCATTTTTTTGTAAATAGCACAACATATTCACAATTTTGCACAAATATGTTATAGAGAATCGGGTCAATGGTTTTTGATTTACTCATTTTTTTTTCTATATCTTTTCGTTCACAAACTTTATATAAAAACAAGTTATTAAATAGATGGATTTATTTTTAACATTCACAGTTTTGCGACAAGTACAAGTATGGATGTAGTCATCATGCAATCACATAAAAAAATTAAAATTACTGAATGGAAGTGACTCGATTTTAGCAATAATATGACAAAATAAACTTCTAAAAAAATTATGATTATACAAGAATTGCCATAAATTTAATAATTGTATCCATCTTAACTGGCAGACGGCGAATAGTCTATTATTTTTCACAATTAAATAATACCAAAATAAACAATATTACAAACACCTTCCTCTTTCAAACGCATCTTTGTACAATCTATCGCCGTCAAGCAATGAAATTTTTACATACATTTACAAATGACATGAATGCATGAATTGGAACGTATGTGAATTTAGAGTGAGATAACTATGTTCGAGGCATGTCCAAGAGAGTATTATATTTGTGTGTGTGTTTGTCTGATTCAGAGTGGCTTCAGGCACCAAAATAAATATCATCTGTTGTAATTGTAAGTAAGTTAAGTAAGTATTTATATCGAATAAAAAACAGAACGATCATTATAACATACTCTTTGCTCTATTCTCTGAATGTGTTCGGAAAATATTATCTATTTTATTAAGGGTGTGGCAGTGTTAGTAATGTTATATCAATATCCATGAGCTCTGCTTTGTATCTATGTGGCCGTTATAACATGAAATAGAGCATTGGCATTATATTTTTCATATATTTTCATATTAAATTTAGATGTATTTGAAAATATATACTTCGGATGTCTATGTAAAAGTAAATCAAAAGCACAATTTTCACTATATATACAATTCTACAATTTGTGCTAGGTATATTGAGGCTGAACTGTATTCGCAGTAGGTGTGGAGTTGGATCTAACAATTTGAAGCTTCTATTTTTATTACGTCATCCATATATCTATTAATCATTGACATATAGTGTTCCAACAGAATAATTAGAAATGTGTTTATAACGATTTTTTTCTTCTTCCGTTTGGAAACCCCTATGACAACCCCTGAGACATCTAAAGAATAATGAATATATCTTTACAATACTGTGCGCAAAGAAAACGAAAAGCATCGAATTGTTTTCTTTGCGTACAATAATTTTTTTTTCCTATTTTATTTTGTACATTCTATTTATATATGTACTTATATACATTTTTGATTTTTCTAAAGTTAGAACTTATGGAATGGTAAAAGAGAAATAAATTTGTTCAAAGAACATTTTTAACAGTGTAATCTTATTAGTAACACATATTCTTTAATCTCACTAATAAATAAATTTTATTTTATTTTTTCTATTTTCTAATCAATTACGAATTAAGATTAATTTTAACAACAAAAGTATTCAAAGCCATCATATGCTTTGATATGGACAAACTCGTGACAAAACAAACCTATATGAAATCTAATATTTATTTTATTGATTTCATTAATTCATTACGGGTGACTCCCATATGTCCCGACACGTCGATGCCTTACAAATTTAGGAAGTGTAATGTATATCGTTGCTTAGACTAGTATTGTTCTAGTTGGATATTTTAACAGATTGTAGATAATTATTTTATTGTACCAGATTACAAATAAATATTGTAATATGCACTTATTAGCAAATACTGTGGAACTTTGATGATTTTAGTGAACAGATATTCTATATATCTACACGTATATTTTTTTCTTTTCTTTAATTCATGTGCTAAATTTACAATAAAGTTGTTTAATTAGCTTAATTAGAGTTTTTATAGGTACGTTAATTTAACTTGATATTCACAATAAAACAACAAAGTTCACAGGTTTTTTTTTGCAATACAAACACAATTTGATTATAATTAATTTAAAATTATTTCTTCTCTGAGGAATTTATTAAGTTTTATCAACTGAAATTGTTTCGACATTTCGTATTTTTTTTTTATTTAAAAAAGTTTTTGTGTATTTTCTATACTTACTAAATGTTAATAAATTCATTGTATGATTTAAGAAAATTTAGGTTGGATAGAATTTCAATGATTTCAATGGTTGTGAATAAGGAAATTACAAAGTTATTGCAGGGACGAACTAATTTAAATTTAGGGATATAACTTTAGGAAAAATGAAATGAAATCAGAAAGACATTAGTTTAGAATTTCATTCAGATATAACTTCGGAATGGGATTTAACTTCAGAAGCCATAACTTCAGAAAAAAACGACATAAATTCAGAAGACATATAACTTCAGGAATACGGACTTAACTTCAAAACGACATTAGTTCAGAAATTCATACATAACTTCAGAAAAAAACGAACCTCAATAACAATAATAAAACGGATATGAATATTTGATCGCCTCAAAACCAAAAGTACCGCCTAAAATATAAAACTTATCGCCGAGGACAATTCTTTCTTTACCATGGTCAATTTATTAAAATTTAATATTATTTTTATATTAATTAGTTCCCCCGCTAAAGCCTCTTTGTGAAAATGAAGAAAAAATACTAATTTGCCGATTTAAAATATGAATAATAATAAAATCTGATTTCCCCCTGCCCCCCGCTTTCTGTAAACAAAACAAATGCTTTTTGTAAATATTGTGAATTTAATTTAAATTTATCATAATTAAATTTTGAACTAATATCTTTCTGAAGTTATGTTTTAAATTTATGTGTTTTTTTTTTGAAGTTATGTCTTCTGAAGTTAAATCCTATTCCGAAGTTATGTCTGAAATTCTAAACTAATGTCGTTTCTGAAGTTATGTCTGCCTTTCTGAAAGTCTTCTGAAGTAATGTCAGTGCATAGTTATTACTTATCACAAAAATTATCGAAACTATTATAAAAAGCAATAAAACAACTTCAAATTTATTTTCGTGAAAATATTAAATTACTATGTATTTTAATGAAGATTAAAAGTTAATAGTTAAATTTATTACATTTAAAAAAAAAACAGTTTTAATTCATATGAAATATACTCAATAATAAACGAAAATACATTAAAAAAAATATCATTTTTAATGTTTTTATAATATTCAAATTAATAATTAATAATTTAATATATATGGAATAATAATAATAAAGCTTTAGGCGCTTTATGAATGGAAAACAATATTGTTTTTTTTTCATTGTTTATTTATCGGTTTGGATGGACAAAAAATTAACATTTTAAATTTATGTGCGAATATTATTTAATTTATCGAATATTTTAATTTATGTGGTAATTTTTAATAATCTTTATAATTAACGTAAATGATTTAGAAGATTTCAAGAAAAAAAAAAGAACTGCAATTTTTACAGAAAATATATTTAAAGGAATTAATTTTATCAAATTTTCGATTAAAATCTCAGATCTTTGGGACACTACTATCCAGAATTTATAAAAAAAAAATTAAAAGTAGAATTTGAAGAAATTTACCGATGGATTTATTTTATTTTATAACAATATTTCCATATTAAGTTCTCATCAAATTAAAATAATTGCATTTACTTACCGATTACTAACACAACTTGAACTGGAACTATTTCGACTGTGACCACAAGCATTTTTTTTTAAGTTATTCATAAGAACTGTTTTTGAATTAGCGGTACTATTGCAATTAGAATCATTAGGAATATTGTTATGACTACTATTATTATTATGATCTTTTCTTAAACATTCCGGTATCAGCTTTGTGAATGGGGCATCTTTAATTTTTCGATGATGAACATTCTTACGACGAAAACTATTTCTTAAATTATTAAAACTTTGTCGAAAAAATGAATCACGTTTAGTTGAACATAGCGATGATTCACCCGATGATGCTGATGATGATAAATTTAAAATTGGCGGAACGGACAATGGTTGTTCAGATAGCCTATTCACTATTTCATTTTCATTACAGTGGTCATACATATATTTCTCTATAATTTCAATATTCTCTAAACTAAGTTGTCCATCTTTTCGCTTCAATTTTGGTTTTGATATTAGATTTACGCTTTTGTAATCATCACTGTTACCTTTCTTCATTAGTTTTTGTGATGAACTTTGATGAATTGAAGTGGATTGTTGAATGTTTATTTCTGGATTTGCAATAGATTCTAATATTGACATATTCGTCGATGCTGATGGAACCATATTTTCATAATCCTATCTTAAAATATTTCGGTTGGATTTTATTCAGCAATTACCTTTCGTCTTATTATGAATTATGAATTAATTCTAATATCGCAGCCGCACGTATCTTCAATAAAATTAATCTGCTTTTATTATATTATTGTTTTTTGTTTTTTTTTTTAATGAAAAGATCAATTTTCTTATCATATGTAAATCGGGCAACAATCGACATTTGATCAGTGTGTATATTATTTTAATCTTATCTAATAATTTTTATTAAAAACTTGTGTACTCTAACGTCATATTATGCTGTAATTATCAGTAATTATAAAAATTCTCCATCATATTGTTTTTATTTTCAAACGTCAATGAATATATGAATTTGTGAAAGCTTTCAATTTTGATATATATAATAATGTAAGTCATGTAAGTCATGTAAGCCAACACATTGAGTTACAAATTATAGAAAAATCATCTAATTTATATATTTATTCTAGATTATAACGTATCACGTTTTTACAAGCAAATTAAAATGACAATAAAGATTATTAAATGAGTTAGTCAATTTTTTGTTCTATTTGTAAAAATAGTTTCATTCATTTCATCGTCGACTACAAATATTTCTATTACTTTATAATTAACATATGTGTGTGTCATTTATACTTTTGTTAATTGAATTAAATGTTTTACAGTGAAATTCATCATTTTATTCAAATATGACTTTAATATTATAATTGTTGTTTGTTCTTATAGAAAATTAATTCTACTAATCTTTAATAAATTTGAGCTATCACACTAATATTCTTGTGTTTCTGATATACAATGACCATACACTGAATGCAACAAAACATTAAAACAATGAGAAATATTATTTAGCAACGACACCAATATTCACTTGTTCACTTGAATTATATACAAAACAGAAATGTAAAAATTTTTAATACGTTTGAAATTATTTAGGTTTATGAATCTCTCACTTATTCTACACACTTTTTTCAATAAAAATTAAATTTTCGAAATATATTTGTACATTTTTATCATTTTATAATAGAAAAAAAATGTATATATAAAATAAAATGTGTATATTATTAGAGGTTGCGTCGCACCATTCACTTCAGACTTCACGCCAAAATTAAAATGTTAAAAAAAAGGTTGTGAAATCGTGCAAAATATTCGCAACTACACACTGAGAGAATTACTTTCCACAATTTATTTATTATGAGAGTGTGAATGTAAACCAACAAGCCGACTCTCACAATATAAAATAATAGATATAATAATAATATTTTGTTATTTTTTTTTTTTTTTCATTACAAAATTATCTAAATACAATTACATTTAAAAATAAATTATTTTATAACGTGTGCGCGATGTCTACAGTCATGACTAAATGTAGGTAGCTTATATATATGTATAAAGTTTCTCTTTGCTTAATGCAGTTACATATATATTCATTAGAACAACCAAATTAATTACAAACAATTTTTAATGCAATTATATTTGCTTATTTTTTATTTCATTTGTGAATTTGAACAATTTTAAGCTTTAAACAAAAAAAAAAAACCTTTTTATTTCGGCAAGTAATTATAGTTTTTAAATCAAACTTCTCTTCATTAATTTCAAACAGAAATCCCAATAACTTTTAATAAATTTTTAAACAACAAAAAATATTATACATGGATATTTTATTGTCTCTGAAAAAAATAAAAATAAAACATAAATGAGCTATCATCACTCATCAGGCATAAATTTATTTTCTGACATTAATATGAATAGAAAGGTTAACCAATTGGAAAAGCATGTTTCTTTTAAATATTATTATTTTTCTTTTTTAATAATCACAATCATTTTTTTTTTGTGGTTTAAACTTTGCTATCTTTTATGGATTCGTATTATTTACTCTATTTATTATACTTAGCTATGGCTAACATAATATATCTTAGAGAATTATTCATGAGAATGAGAACTTATCCAAAATATTGCATTTTCCATCCATTTCCACGTGTGCAATTATTAGAAAACTACGTAATAATGTTTATAATAACATTAATACTTTTCCTCGGTGCAGTGATTAGTAACATATCAATGACTCGATACAAATATTTAGGTGCATGGTAAGTATGTGGTATTAGTTTCTTTTGATAAGATAACGATTGTTCATGAAAAACGAATATTTGTGATTTGACTACGTACAATACGTATATATTACAGAAATTTTTATTGTTAAATAATTCACAAAGAATTTTATTTAATAGAACCTGATTTTTTTTTTATTATAGGATAAAATAAACCCCGGAAGTCTGTTTATACTAGCTTACATAAAAGAAGTATTATAGTTCAGATATCAGGAAATTAAAATGTGCATACCTATATAGAAAACTGACGGTTTACGAAGTTGCTTGCGGATGTGGAAGCCATAATTTTTTAATTTTAAAACAATGTGCATTTCTTTAAAAATATTTTCCAACCATATATATAGGTGAAATATTAAAAATATGTGATGATTATATTGGAAATGAGTAATGTGTTGTTAATATTTTTCTAGGTGGGTCTTATCGACAAGCATTAACGAAAGAATAAAAAAATAATAATAATTGAAACACCTGTGCGTTTATCGACAAGAAAAAAGAAACATCGATGTAAAAGCTCATGGATTTTTGTCTTAAGTAATTTACATGGAAAATAATAGTTTAATTACTTTCCGTGTCAAGAGAATTAAAAGTATTTTGATAAATGAAATAGATAAAAAAGTATTCTTAGAAATTATTTCATTATGAATGATAATAGAGAACTCGATGATAAATATAAAAGTCTAACCGTATTTAAATTATTTTTCATATAGCACATCGCGTTGAGAGTCGACAGAAATATCCTGTTCAAATTATTTTCACATTTATTTTTGTATGTATTTGTATATTCAACACACAGACGATTTGTGGTTTCTCTCGACGCAATATACATACCTTATAATGTTGGATAGCCCGTCTAACGATGAAAAGTGAATAAAAAACTTTTACTTACTTTATTAAAGCTGCTTCCTGTGAATTCTTCCGATGATGATGTTTATGATGATGATGATGCGACGTTGCACTATTATGCTTATCCGTAACTGCTCCACTGCTCCGGATTGGTAATGGTGATGGTGGTACTCTTTTTTGAAATTTTTTAAAATATACATAAATTTATTATAATGCTAAAAAAAAAGTATTTAGAAAACGTTATGTTTTATATGTATTCGCACCTTAATGCATTATTGTTAAGCTTCATATTGATATCCATTTAGAAAAATTCAGTTGTAATATGGATTTTTTATTCTTCTTTTTAACTTTTGATTTTAAATGATTTCTATTTTATGTTAAATTAAATTTTTATTCTATGAAATAAAAAAAATCTGATTTCGAACATTATCAAAAACCTGCCTGAAATATATTCTATTTACCTAGCTCTAACCGATAGAAATAATTTTTAACAGAAATATGAAATGTTTAATCCGAATATTCTCATTACAAGGCAGTGACCTCACCTGTGTTTTACGTTAGAAGGAATATGATCTGTTCTCCAAGATATGAAAAATGGTCCTGTAAAGCCCATCATTTTAAAATGATATTTTTCTCAAGATTCACCTATCGGAAATTATTTCAATAGAAATGTTCTTCCGTTAAAAATGGTTTATTAACCATTACAGCAATATTCACTAAACTCTCTCTCTCTCTGCATTTTCTTTCGTCTACAATCAAAATAAATAAATTTCACGATATAAGTATTTATTTTTACAAATTCATTTCAGAAAAAAAAGCCATAAATTCATGCATTCCCACAATTTCTTGTTTGAATTTTGTTTATAGTAGGTATATAAACTCATGCAACAGTTTTTCGGTTAAATTTTATGATAAAAGTTTCATGCGATATATCTATACGATGTGATTATAATAACAAACTTTGAAATATTTTAGCCAAGTAAACATTATTTGTATCCATGTAATTATTAATTAAACGCCATGAAAGGTTACTAGCTAAACAGATAGAAGGGGGTATATTAATACGAGCATACGAGCAATTAAACATGCAACTCATTAATTTATATTTATACTATTATCAAATTTGTGATCAAAGAAGAATATATCTCAAAAGAGAATATAGGCAAATCTAATAGAGAATATAATAATATTTAATAACCTCTCACTTTTTTTCAATACTTTCACAAAGTTCAAGGTTATGCGATAACAACAGCAAAATTTGTAACATAAAACAAAATTCTGAATATGAGAACATTTATCGATTTATTTATTAGGGAAAAGGCCTGAGTTGGTAATACGTATTAAATTCATGTGCTATGCTATTCATAATTCATTGAATAATATGGAAACAAATGACTTCAAGAAAAACACACCACATTCATTTAATATTAATTATACGCCGGTCATTATTTCATATCGATTAAAGTTTTGTAAGAATGATGAATTGTTCAAATATACTTCTAACGATACAACAACATAAGAAGATAATTAGAACTTTATTTTCGTTTGATATTTGAAATATTCATGAAGAAAACCCAAAATGATGGAAAAATCATGCAAACAAAGGTACAAGCATAGCAGTTTTTTCTTTTTTAAGTAAATAATTTAAATGATATTTAAAAAATATGGGATGGTATAAAAAATCAATACACATTAGTTAGTTGGATTTGATTAATAATTAAACACAAATTCAAATTAAAATTCTTTTATCAAAACTGCACAATTAAAACAAGATTCTTTTATTAATTTTTGGAAAAACATTCACTTTTAATAATATTCATAAATATATTATTAGCAAGCAATAACTATATTCACATTCACAGAATTACCAAAGGAATCAGATATTTTTTGGTGCTTTTTTTTTATCTTGAATTGCGATTGATATTTTAATTTATTTATATTTACTTATGATATTCTGTTTTGATAAGCTTACAATTATGATTCACAGTAAAAACAAACGTTTGTTATTGATTTCAAATAATGTTATGTTTTTTCGTTTGAAATTAAGTTAGAACGCTCAATAATTCTTATAATTTATTACAATATTTTAACTCGAATATAAATTATTAATTAAAATTATGTATTTTTATATTTATTTTTTTATTCTTTGAAGATAACAGCATTCTTTAATGTCAAATACATAACTGTTTTGGAATGCTATGCTATGAAAAAGGAAAAGTAATCCTATTTGATGGTTTATGATGTGTGATACGCTTGCGCGGTTCGAAAGCAAGCAAACATTCAACTGGTCAACAATAAGATGTATAATAAAAGTTAGTAAAAGTATTCGAATCCAGTCGTTATTAGCTAGGACACTGTAGGTAGATTCTGATCAAAAAAATTGTGATATAATATCACAAATTTATATCACAATATTTCAATACACCATAAAATTATTGTGTTTATTATCACCATTTTTGCTCAGAATTCACCTGCTGTTTTATTAAGCATATGAATTCTCATTGGTGGTTATTATTATTTAATTATGGGATCAATGGTGGACTGGCTAAAAAAAAACCGGGTGCGATTTAAGAAAAAAAGGTCTGCTCAAATAATTATAGTTACGAAAATCGTACAAAAAAAAAGTGATAAAATCCGCCTTGATCTTTCCGCATAATTTTACGAAACTTGAAATATTCTCTCTAAAAAATATGAGCTTAAGAAAGTAAAGCTATATTATTTTTTTTTTCGAAAAATGCATCGAATCAGTCCACATGTAAACATTGACGATGTTAATATTAATATTGATATATTTTATCATTATGTTCAGTAATGTATCTGCTAATCTAAATATCTAAAAAAAAAAGCTATCAATTAGATTCGTACAGAGTGTCTCTTTTGCGAGTATTAAATTCATAAACAATGAAAAATAGTAATCCCAACCTTTATTTTATCTTCCAATTAATTCAATTAATCGAAAACTATAGCATATTAAAACCAAAGCCTATGCATTGTCAAGAGAATTTAATTCTGCGATCAACAGTGGATAAATGCTCAATATTCATCCACTCAATCTTAAGATAGAGCAAAAAGAGCGAAACGGATATTTGACTTTGAAGTTAAGGTCGTCCAAACCCAATCCCCAGAAGGAGGGTATCCTAGAGCGGCTCCAGAGCATAACGCTCCGGGGCATATCGCCCCAAACTGCTCTTGAGAACTGTTCGTTAAATTTGACTAGTGCATCGAATTAGTCCTAAATTTTTTTATAGGTTTGGCGAACGTGAAAATCATTTGATATTTTATTTCAAATTTTTGATTGAAAAAAAATCATATATTAATTTTAATAAAAATAATATATAGTTTTTCATTTATAAATTGTACATTTTATAGTAAAATAACATTGTAAATGTTTATTTGGGAGTTAATAAATTTGATTTCCGTGGTTTTCTTTAACATAATATTAAGGTTTTTGCATTGGAAAACTAACTACAAAGTTGTAAGTAATAATTGATTTTTAAATTAAATTTTGTAATTAGTCTTGAAGAAATCAGGAAACATTTTTTTTTTATTTTCTATCCGAAAACCAGAACATATATATTTTCAAAACATTTCCCATCTGCGTTCAACGGTAGGTCAATCAATAAAATCTATACTCTCAATCCTGAGAAAAATGAAAATGAATTAATCAAATGAAAGAGAAAAAAAAGAATAAAATCGCGATCCCAAAATCAAAAATGAAGTAAAATATTTAGAGGAACACTATTGTTATAGTAGTTCGCTAGTGAAAGCATATTTGCACGCTTATAAACTATTAAATAATAAAGAGTGAGTGGTATTTAAATCGTCAGTAAAAATTTCAAAATGGTCAATTTATTATAAACGGTCAGCAAAGGAAATATTAGATTTTCTCTACATACATTTTTCAAATTTCTCAAAAATGAAGTAGAAGGTATGAAAAAGGAAAATTTAGTTGGTTCGTCTTGAATTTTTTTTGCTGACCAAATAATTTGTTCCCAATAATAAATAATTAAATTAAATCGTAATTTTATTCAAGAATTTTAAATTAGCTTAATTTAAATCATTTTGCATCTCGTGAATATTTTTTTAGAATATATTTGAATTTGAGCAAGATTAGTTTTGTTAATGTTCCGCAAAATTATTATTAAACACCAATTTTTTTCATATATGTATATCGAAAAAATAATGTTACGTCGTAAGGATAAGTTTTTAATTGACATACATTTTTTAAATTAATTTTCATGGACATGGCTACAAATCAATTATATTAAGTCTTATATAATAATGTAATCATTCATAGTAAGTACTCACTTAATTAAAACAGCAATTTGAGTGATGTAATTTCAATTTATGTATTTACACAATTTAAATAATAATACATAAATATCCCTGGCACATCATGTTGAAAATAGAACTGAACATCTGCTATACATTAATAAATTTTTATTTTCACCATAATTCATAATTTCGTGTCCTCTTTCCAAAAATCGATGTCAAGGATGGGGTTAGAAGATCGATCCACCCTATTGTATATACATACTATAAAGGCATATGTCAAATTTTTACAATGAATTGATAATAATATTTTTTTTTCTCAGATTTAAAAAAGCGGTAAATTCCGTTTATGTTAGAAAATATTTCAAAGAAAATGTAAAAACATATGTTCTGGATACGGTGAAGAGGATTGCTAAAGAGTTTTCAAATATTGTAGAAAACTTACCGTGGATGGATGATATAACTAAACAAGCAGCACTGAAAAAGTTTAACAGCATGTGTGTGCAAATAGGCTATGACACTGAATTATTGAATAATACACAAATAGAAAAGAATTATAAAGATTTAGAGATTGTGAGATCCGAAAACTATTTGTCTTATATTTTGAAGTATAACATTGATGATTCAATAGACTCACCAACTACGGCCAATGTATTTTATTCTTTCTACGAGAATATGATAAGTACGTTCGAGTCAATGCTGTACTAAAATAAATGGGTGTAGTGTGCGTAGTCCTATTTTTGCAAAAACATTTTTTTTTTTTATTAATTATAATTTCAGTATATTTTAATTTATTTTCAAATATCGAGAGTTTTACATATATCATGTAAAACATATAGTAAATTATAAATATTTTCTAAAATATATAAAAAAAAAATTAACTCGAATATCTGGAGAAACTTTTATAATTTTAAATAGCTGGTACACGTAGGTACACATAATGTGAAACCTCTTTGAATTTTGTATAATATAATACTACTACTTTTTTTTTCATATTGATTGTATGTTGTAAGGATAAAATAATTTTTTTATAAAAGGTGTCATTATTCCATAGGTGGTTTCTGGTCTTGAAGTTATATTATAAGTAACACTTTAGATAAATGCTTTTTACTGTAAATTGTGATCCAAGATCATCGTGTTTTTGTCAAATTAAAAAATCGGCATCTTATCTGGGACAACCAGTATAGTAAATATAGTTGGGGACCAACTAACAAATTACAATGGTTTCTACAATTTGTGTAAATAAGTTTTGAAAAGCATTTAAAAAAAAGTTCAGTTTGGAATGTTCATTAGTGGAATGTTATTCGTTATGTCGCCATAATTTGAAAATTCGCGCATTTAATATTTTAAAAATTATTTTTATTAATTCCTTAATTAAAAATTATTTTCTCTAGAATTGCCCGCTGGATTTTTACAAGGTGAATTCTTTTCTATTGATCGACCTCAGTAATATTGCCGATAATAGTGGGCTGAAAGAAGCATACATGGCGTATAAAACATGGGCTGATGAAAATGGACCCGAAGAAATACTACAAGGACTTCATTATACCCCAGAGCAGTTATTCTGGATAGCATCAGCTCAAATATGCTGTAGTGTTGACCGAATTGAGCATTTGAAAATAAAAATAATAAGTGATGAGAATGCACCTGATGAATTTCGTGTAAACGGTTTAATAAGTAATATGAAAGAGTTTTCTAAAGATTTCAGCTGTTCAGAAGAAACTCCAATGAATCCAATACTTAAATGTGAAATTTGGGAGCAAATATTACTTTATTTCTGCTTTTGTGGCAGAGAAATAAATTATTTTAAAATTATTTCCAATTTCTTTTTTAAATCGCACTTTTCCTTATACAGAAAATCTTATTTCAAGGATTTCGAATAAGTAATATCTTCTGAATCACTAGAGTTAAAATGCTTTTTCACCTATTGTTTTAGAAATCATATTTCGCCATTTTGTCATATGTATATGTATTTCGTTATATTAAAAAAATAAAAATATTATAAGCTTAAACAAACTATGAGTATAAAGCAGACTATTTTAAAAATATTGAACCAACAAGCAATAAAACTATAAAAAATTCAACATATTTCTTGCATTATATAGTTAGATAAACAAGCAATTTTGAAAGTTAATTCCGATTTATAATATTTGAAAATATCATTACCTGTTTTGTCGTCCATTTAATATTGAGGATATTAACGAAACGATTTCTGAAATTAAACTAGGTAAAGCAGCAGAAGCCGCTGCTAATAAAGAGTTGTAAAAATGTTATGTGGGTCCTGTTTCTTAAATGTTCCACCTTTTCGTATCTCTTCTAGAGCCCCTATATGGCTGCAGATATTATTTCTTTTATTTTTAACCCTTTCGCAAGGGAATTAATTTGGGTAGTCGAAAAATAAATCAAAATATAAGGCAAACGAATTAAATTTAATCATGTATTTGCAAACTATCTTTTACATTAAATAGGGAAGACGTAATTTAACAAATTTTAGATATTCCAATTTGTGTGTGTTCATATTTCACGTTAAAATTACATTAAATTTTAATGTACATTATAATGTACGCCACGCACGAATGGGTTAATAGAGTTTGGAGAGGCCCCTGAAACAATAATCACATTAATTAAGTTAAATATATTTAACTTATAATGCCGCTATAAGATAAAAAGGCGTAAGGGACAATGTCATTGCAAAGTTAAAAACCGTATCTCCTCAAAATTTTTTTTTTTAAAATATATGTATATTAAGGTGGTCCAAAAATGAAAATTTTGAAAAATCCTTCGGGCTACCCTCTAAAAATGTGAGGTTGGGTGAGGATGTGATGTGACCAAAATTCTATGTGACAAAAATTAGTTTAACCCGTGCCGCATCGAGCTTGAAGTTTTGTATGAAAATCTGAAAAAAAATGTATGAAAAAGTGCATACCTGTACTCAAAAAATCAAAAAAAAATTAAAAACTCTTCCAAATCCAAATTCTTTTCAAAGATACGCTACATTGAGGTCCTTTTAAGTGTTTAATAATTCATTAACACCAAAAACTGTTTATTTCGATTAGTTGAGGTATCTACAAAATGCCATAAAATGGCTATTTTGAGCGTTTTGGAGGTAGCTGAACTACTAGAACTAAACATGTTTTGGGGTTTTTGAGTTATTAAATGCTTAAAAGGACCTTTAAGTAGCATATCTATAAAAAGAATTTGGAATTTGAAGAGTTTTTAATTTTTTTTTGATTTTTTGAGTACAGGTATGCACTTTTTCATACATTTTTTTCCAGATTTTCATACAAAACGTCAAGCCCGATGCGGCACGGGTTATACTAATTTTAGTCACTTATGATTTTGGTCACATTACGTCCTCACCCAACCTCACATTCTTAGAGGGTAGCCCGAAAGATCCGTCAAAAAAAAATATGCTCCATACATTTTTGAACCACCTTAATGTATATAAATCTTTTAACTTTTTCGCGTATATTTACTCTTCAAAATAATACACAATAACTATAATGTCCTAAATTATTTATGTACAAATAATATTAACTTTATTTTATTGTTTCGATTTAAAGTTCACAATAAAATAAATAATGTATAAAGTTCGAGAATGAAAAATACGTGTGTGTTGAACGAATGTACACGAAATATGAATGGAAATGGAAATAAAAAATTAAATTAAATATACATTTTTAATATCGGCCACACATCTATAACATTACAAAACATCTGTGAAATACAAAAATTAAAATGTGTTTTTTGAGGAGATACGGATTTTAGATGTCACGCTCTCACAATAATCAGTACCTATAGCTTTGTCGACCATCTGCATATCCGTGATAACATTAGTAGATTTCTTACTTACAATGAATTTAAATGGCATCGTATGTTCATTGTTCAGATAACAGAAATCATCTTCTAAATTAATTATATATATATTTTTTGAGATATATAAAAACTCAAAATAAAATTTAAAAAAATTACTTCCTGTGTAACCTATTTCCAGTTTTGCTGCACCACGACCATTAGAAATAAAATAAAAGGTCAATTTCTATCCATACACTAAACATGGCAATTACATATTGATAATAATTTTGTTTGTAATGCTCTTTGCGAATATTATTTTCGACATACTAACCTTTTAATAATTGTACAATTTATACATACTAAATACTAAAATAATATATGGGCACATATATTCATAACATATTCAACGTTTAATAAGTCACAGGACAACTTTTAGTTCTTTCATATAATTCGAACGACAAAGATACTTATTTATTCTCGCTTTTCATATTAACTAAAATAGTTAGACAAAAGTATTGTTTTTTTTTGCATATTACGTATGTTACTTTGGTGGGTATTGAGAATAAAATTTAACAAAAATTTATTGTTTAAACCTATTTTATATTATTTAACTTATTTTATATTAACACTGCGCTTGAAATCACATAATAAGAATAATTGCAATACATTAATAATAATAAATTATTCTCAACTATTCGCTTACCGAATCATAGCTGATTGCAATTATTCTTATACCACAATGTTTTGGCGCAAGCCTGGGTTTTTATGTGATCACTAGAATTAGTTGTAAGCTTTAAATACGCTGTTGTTGGTTCAATTGTAACTAATTTTTATTTACATAATACTACTGCTTTTATACAATAAATTTTGTTTATACAATATTATTATTGATGTGTTGCAATTATTCTTATTATGGGACTTCAAGTGCAGTGTTAATATAAAATAAGTTAAATAATATAAAATAGGTTTAAACATTTAAATTTAAGAAATTTACTTTGTTAAATCATTATATGATAGTTTTTTATTAAACTGCATGTTCTACTACATAAAAAGACAAGAAACTCAAAAACGTTTTCAAAAGAAATAAAATTCCACTGCGCATAAGATAAATTTGAAAAATGTGATATTGTAATTATCAATCATGGTTTAACTTTTCGTAATATCCAATATTTGGTTTGATTTTTTTTAATTATTTGTTTTTTTTTTAATTATTTATTTTTGTGTCTAATAGAAGTACAAATTTATGGAAACTCTGTAAGATCAGTGAAAATGATAACGTTAAAGGTGACAATCATTTCGGCCGTTATTATACTTGGTGTTACAATGGCAATAATTCTTAGTTATTCTGGCATAATTGTTGACAGTAAGTAACAGAGATATAACAATAATGTATCATAATATAAAATAGGATTATTTAAATTAATTCTATCAAAATACAGTTAATAAAACTTTATTCGAAAAATGCATCAAATCAGTCCACATGTAAACATTGCTTGACGATGTTAATATTAAATTTAATCATTATATGTATAAGTACTTATATCGAAAAAACAATGTACCAATTAGATTCGCACAGCGCATCATTTTTGCGAGTATTAAGTTCAAAAACAAAGAAAAATAATAATTCCTATCTTTATTTTATTTTCCAAATTTTTTATAGGTTTGGAGAACGTGAAATTCATTTGACATTTCTTTTCAAATTTTTTATTGAAAAACATTCATAAATTAATATTAAAAATAATATAGTTTTTCATTTATGAATTGATCATTTAATAAATTTGATTTTCGTGGTTTTCTTTACCATAATACAGTATAACCTCTCTATGTGGACACCCCCTCTAAGTGGTCATGTCCACCCATTTAGCTGCGACGGAGGACCGAC
>JAABKK020008510.1:0-24361 GCA_011634745.2 Catotricha subobsoleta
AAATCGGTCAGTAAACAAAATAGTTGTTTATTAAAACAAAAATGATCATTTTGATCATGACTGGATAAGGGTTAAGATTTATAGACTCGGTGTAGACCGTCAATAGACTGATAAGAGTCTAAAAATGTCTATTGGGTAACTTACTTAGTTGTTAATAGGAAATGTCAATAAATAATAAAAATAAATGTTTTTTATTTGAAAATAATTTGAACATTTTTCAGTAAATACATAGATACACAAAGACGACAATGTTCTAATCGCATTATTTTCATTTGACACGACCGAAAAAGTCTTAAATTAATTAACCTAAATGCTTGGTTACAAATTTCAATTAAAAATATGCAAAATCAAAAAATGAAATGCTAGCGAAAATAACAATCTAATTAAATTTGTTTGTTTACACTGTCTCTATATAATTATTTTATTATCCGTAAACATTTACAAGTACGAATACAAGCCCTCCTATAGACATTTAAATATTAATTTAGTTAAACCAAAAAGTTTTCATGTTTCAATTATTCTTAAAGTCTATCACCATCCAAATATACAAAGTAAATATAAAATAAACAAAAACATGACCCATCTCAAATAATTAGTACGGTTAAAATTGATTATACATTTTGGGAATATATTTGAAATTGGTTTATTTTAAATTATTTATTTCACATTTGAAAATTGGAATTTCGGTATTATTAAAATATGTATGGAAGAATTTTTGTACAATAAATGTTACAATTTTAATATTAAAATACTACATTTTATGTGCTTTGATTAATATCTTTCTGTTAATAGACAGAGGAGTTGATAGAAGCCTATTTAAAAAAAAAAAATTAGGTATGGGATCGTCCATAAACAACTTCCAGATTTAGGGGGAGAGGGTGTGGGGTTTGGAATAGGACGAAAAAAACAAACGGGAGGAAGAAAAATTTCCGGACCTGGCGGAAAGGAGTTGGGGTTGAATAACTCATGATTTTTGCGGATGTCCTTTATGGACGACACCTATAGAATTTTTAGGGAGCGACTAAATTAAATTCATCTGTTGTGTAATATCCGCCTATTGCATTGCTTTTTTTTTGTTATTTCAATGTATGAACTGAAATTATAGCCTATCGTTAAAACCTTAACCAAACCGTACAAATTTGTTTTTTCATGACATTGAGGATAACAGAATATAAAATAAAATATATTTGTTAATTGTTGCTGCTGGTTTACCATATTTATTAATTAAATTTTAAATTCAGTGATATATGGATTGTATTAATATAATATTGAAAATTATAAATATTTTCTATTTATATCTGTATTTAAGATGCTCATTCTTGTAAAGAACTTCATACAAGGTCTCATAAGTACGCCCTACAAAACTTTCAACAGGTTGTTGGAACTGAAGAATTTCTACTATTACCATTTTGTGAGGTAGGTGAACTCATTCTATTGTTTTATAAGTACTATCCTAGAAACTATACATAAATCTAATGTGTGCTTATGTGTATGTGTATGTGTGCTGGTTCCTTGAGTTTGTGAATAATAATAATAATAATAAGTGGAATAAACATACATAAATATTATTATTATTATTATTATAATGGATGCGATATTCTATGCTAAAAAATAAGAAAAATAAAGAAAAAAAATTAAGTGTATATGAAATAATAATGATGTGTTTAAAAGTAGACAAGTAGGCTGGTTGCCGGTAGGCGTATTTATAGGACATGTTACAAAAAAAAAGAAGCACGTAATAAAAAGACAAAAATAATATATTACTAAATTGCTTGTTAATCGCTAGGCTTTTCGATATCTATTATTATGTGTGTCTATATAGAGGTTAGAGGTATTTTAATAGACTTAGGGCGTATCTATTATTGAGTACGAAAGATGTTAAATGTAAATTAATGAGGTGGTTATGCATCCTTTCAACAAATATATTGAACCGTGTAAAGGTCATAAAATAAGAGCCATATATTAATTAGGAACATACGTATTTTTAGAATTTTTATTATTAACATGTGTATTGTGTAACATCTACCATAAATATTGTAAGGTAATGTTATTTATATATGCACTCCAAATCTCTATCTAAGGTACTAATGAAAGTGTGATAGTTTCTGTGTACCTTAGCAATTATTTTTTAATCAAAATTTTTCACATTACACACCTTCCGTAATCTGATTCTGATTACATCAATGGCTCCATTCTACTTTCATAATTGTAAATGGTTATATTGATGTGATGGGCGACACAAAAATAAAAATAACGATAAATAAGTAATGGAGAAGATTATACAAACATGACATTCAATTTGATGAATGATGTAATACATTTTTTTTTTGATGGGTGTGATAGCAAATTAGAAAAAAGAAAAAGAAGTGAGCATCACTTTATTCTTGAACAATTTCTTCTTTTTTTCTTCTTTTTTTTTGCAGATTATTGAATAGATTTAATATGATTTTGAGATACTTTGGGTTTTTATTTATTGACGATAAATTGATATCGATTTATTTTGGTTGTTAAATAAATAATGAGAAATGGCAGAGAGAGAATGAAAAATGATGAAATATTGAATGTTTGTTTGTTTAACAGAGTTAATAACGAATTTATTTAAAAATCAATTAAAAAAGATCTTGTTTTTTTTTTTAACATCTCGCTTCTTTTAAAGGTAAACGATTTGATTTCGAATAATCAATTGAATATTTGCTCAGAAGAAAAGGTTTTTGTTGCTGTACTGAATTGGCTAAAACATGATCTAACTGAACGTAAAAAGCATATATCTGAGGTAAGAGTATATAAGAATATATAAATCATTCCGTTAATAAATATTAACTATTATTTATAAAAAAAAAAAAATTGTTACAGCTAATGAGCCACGTTCGTTTACCGTTGGTGTGCAGAGAATTTTTAATGTCTTGTGTTGAATCTGAAATACTAATTCGTGAGGATTCACATTGTAAGGAGCTTCTATTGGAGGCAATGAAATATCATCTACTACCCGAACAAAGAAGTTTAATGACAACTCAACGAACCAGCGAGCGCAGACCTGATGGAATGAAACCATATGTGTTTGCAGTTGGTAATTTAAATTAAATTTAAGACATATCCACCATATTGACCTCAAAATATTATAAATTGATTTAAAGGTGGTGGTAGTTTATTTGCAATACACAACGAATGTGAATGTTATAATCCACGAACGAATACCTGGATACCAATAACTCCTATGCTATGGAGACGATCAAGATCTGGTGTCACCTCATTGCGAAAATTGTTATACGTTGTTGGAGGGTAAGCTACTAAATTAGCGAAATTAATTTTAAAAAAAATTAATGAAATAATTCTACCATTGCAGATATGATGGAGTAACAGATTTATCATCGGCAGAATGTTATAATCCATTAACAAATGATTGGTCAAATATAACACCAATGGGAACAAAACGTTCATGTTTGGGAATTTGTGCATTTGATGGATTACTTTATGTATGTGGTGGCTATGATGGCGCCTCTTGTTTGAGCAGTATGGAACGATATGACACACTAACTGGAATATGGAGCTCATGCCCTGCAATGAATACTAGGCGCAGATATTGTCGTTTAGCCGTATTGGATAATTGTATTTATTCGTTAGGCGGTTTTGATTCGACCAACTATCAAGCATCGGTTGAACGTTTCGATCCACGTATTGGACGATGGACACCCGTTCCAAACATGACATCGAGACGTAGTAGCTGTGGTGTAGCAGCCCTAGATGGTAATTTATATTGTATAGGTGGTAATGATGGAACAATGTGTATGTCAAGTGGTGAAAGATTTAATATTAGACGTAATGCATGGGAACCCATAACAGCTATGCACTCCAGAAGGTTTGTTTACCATCTTCTAGTAGTACTATGATAAAGAACATTTAATATATTATTTATTTATATAATTAATTTCAGATCTACCCATGAAGTTATCGACGTTGATGGATTTTTATATGCATTGGGTGGAAATGATGGTTCGTCATCATTAAATTCAGTTGAAAAATACGATCCGCAATTAAATAAATGGACAATTGTTTCGTCAATGGTAACGCGTCGCAGTTCGGTTGGTGCAGCCGTTTTGGAATGCTTCAATTTGGAAAGAGGACTTGTACAAACGACAAATTTATGACATTTACCAACCATACCGGAAACAACGTCAACTACCAGCACCACCAATGCAATAAATGGTTCATAACATTTTTTTCATATATTCAGCAGATAAAATATTATGGAATCTGGAGTTTTGTCTAATTGAAATTTAACAAAATCTTAAAGTATTGGACTATTTGCATTGTAATAGCTGAAACAAATTAGAATCATTATTTGCGCAGAGTTTTGTTTTTATTTTGGTTATTTGTTTGTTTGTTTATTTAAGTTTTTTTGTTTTTTTTTGTTAAATTATTGTTGTTTGTTAACGTAAATATGTAATTTATTGTGTTTATAGATAAAGATTTGGTTATAACACTGAATTCACACTAGAACGTTTTGCGATTTTTCAGTTCTGGCGATTTTTGGTATTATTTATATACAAAAATCAAAATTGCGACGGTTTTTTAAAAGTTAAATCAAAATCGCGACGATTTTTTGGCAGTAAATATATGGGAATAATGTCAAAAATCGCTCAAACTCAAGTTTCTAGTGAGAATCCAGGGTCTGGCTACAGATTATTGTTTCAATTAATTAATTTTACTAGTCATTAAATAAAATAAAATTGAAGTGATTTTACAAATTAAATGTCTAGCTAAAAAAATTATGAAAAAAAAACTACCATATAAGAAAATGTTAAAATTAAATTTAAAATATCTATTCAATATTGTAATAATTTAACGTACATTTAAAAAAACGCGATTTAGGCTATAGAAAAAAAACAATATATATACAATATTCTGCATATTATGCGTATCTTTTTCATCTCAATAATGCTATTATTAATAAGTATTTTTTATGGCGATGACATTATAGAGAAACAAATTAACAGCTAAATGTCAATTTAACAAATCTCAATTTAATTAAATTTAAGAAAAAAAAAAACGCAATGAATGATATTTATTTCAAAAAGGCGATCTTTCAAGTTTTCATAAATTTATTAGTCAAATAATTGTCATTAGATTTATTCAAAAATATGCATGCGTAATGAAAAATAGTGTTCCAGAATAAAATAAAATAAACGAAATAAATTCATTTAGGGATTATAAAATATTTGTTATATCTTTAGAAGTCTCAACCTAGTTTCATCTAAATATTTCATTAATTTCCAATATTTTGTACCTTAAAACAAAATGTTAAAATAATAAATATGTAATGAACCATTTCCCATTCAATGGGAATTAAAATCTATTGAATCTCTTATATCCATCCCATTCAATGGGAAAAATATAAAAATTAATAGAAGAATGAAAATATGGAAGGCTGTGCCCGTTAATTTTCCTTTAATTTCATATTTGGCCGATATCTCAAGACCAGCACGTCGTAAATCATTGGTGGCATATGACTGGGAATCACAGTAGGTGTGGTAACTCTACGCTAATGGTTCCAAAAGACTAACTCAAAAGCATATAATTAAAAACCTCGTTAGGGGGGGAAAAATAGTGAAAAGTATCGAAAAGGTTAATTTTTAGTCGCTAACGGGATTTTTAATTAATATTTTTGAGTTAGTCTTTTGGAACCGCTACCGTAGAGTTAGCAGACCTACTGGCTTACCAAATCTAATGCCACCAATGCTGTACCTCGTGTTGTTTTCAAGATATTAACCAAAAATGAAACTTGCGACAAAAATAGCATAGCGGGCACAGCCTTGGTAAATATGTATTAAATATTTGTATAATCGAATAATAAACCACATTTTTTTTTTTTACATAATCTAAAAAACTGTAACCAATTTATTATTTTCTATAAAAAATCGAATTCTGTAAATTATGCCCTGTGATATTGAAAATAATATATAGCAAAAATTCAGGAATATAATTATTTTTATTTTATTTTATTCCATTTTTTTTTTTTTTTTGTAATTATCGATAAACATAAAATGTGGAGATACAACAAAAAAAAAAATGACTAAAAATGATTTATTTATAAGTCATTTTTTATTTACATTCCTGACCAGACCTCATCAGTCTAGTCAATATATATTATAATCGTAAACAAACTTTCGAATTTATTTCAACTTCACAATATTTAAAAAAAAAAAAATATGAAAATATGTATTAATAGAGTGGTCCAATTAATTTTAAACCCAAATCCAAACTGTAATGTTTATTATGTAATTTAATTAAGAAAAAAAAAATCAAACAACAATTTATGGTATTTTTTTAACAGTTTATCAGTAAGTAGGTCTAGGTATGCACTATGATGAATCTTTAATATTTGCAACAAAAAAAAAGACATAAAAATAAAAGTATTGAAAATAAATATGCACTTCTACAGTACTCAAAAATTGGATGGTAAATTTTTACATGTGTCAAAGCGAGAAAGAACATACAAATACTGGAATGAGTGAATAGTTTATCTTTTACCATCCAACTTTTGAGTCTGCCTGTACATTGAAATGTTTGTAATAAGTTTTTTTTTTTTTGTTTTATATATATTTTATATGTTTATATTTACATGTTTCAAAATTGACTGAGATATAGAAAATAATGTAAGTGAATACACGGGAATAATAATTTGTATAGCGATGTGTGTTTAACATTTTCCAAATAAATCATACATTCTACCGTTCTCAGGAAATGCATCCTTAATAGAAAAACAACAAAAAAACTATATACGTGTAGGTACGTGTGATCATTTTCACAATTTACTTACTTAAATACATTTCATATTTTCCAATAAATAGAATATACCGTTACAAACGTCGGAAATCACTTCTATCTGTATATTTAATTGAAAATGAAAATTATGACGACATTTTGATGTGATAAAACACTTGGTTTCGGAAAGAATTACTATCTCAAGAGTTGCCGAATTCGTCATTAAATGTAAAACATATGCAACAAAATGTCGGACTTGCTTCTCTTAACACTGAATTTTCACATATAGGAGTTATTTCACGTTTTGGCAAATTAGAAAACAACAAATATATACATTTATACATATATATAAAAATTAGTTTTTAAGTTGTTTAAGATAAAAACGATACAATTATGAATTAATCAAAATGCTTTTCTTCTTCTTTTTTTTTTATATATATATAAATATATAAACAATCATGGTACACAATGCGGCGGCTATTGATTAATAACAAATTTTATAATAAATAGCTTGTAAGTCTTAAATAATTATTTAAAATGCGTAATTACATAAATATTTATTTTTGTTGTGATTTTTTGTTTCAAAATGTTATCTATTTAGCTTATTTAGGGATTATGCTAGTTAATTTATTTCCTCTCAGTATTTAAGGAAAAACGTAATATTTTGTTTGTTCATTTAGAATTACATCTGAATTAAGTTAAGAGATGATGTTATATTTATGTATTTTGGTGGCATTTCTGTTTTTGTTTGTTTGTTAGAATTTTTTTTTTTTAAATTAAATTAAATTTTTAAAACTAGAAGAAAATAAAATCGTTAAATGCATTTTGTTCAATTCAATGTTATACCAATGATTTAGATTTATAACAATAATTTTTAAAACTGAATTTTCCAGTACATTGTAATTACATATAAATTTTGCATTATAATGTCTATATCATTAAATATGAGGGTGGAGCGAGCAGTTTATATAAAAACAATTACATATTCAATTTTCAGTTCGAAAACCACCTGTTGTGCGTATATTTGTAGCTTTATGATCTTTAACTTTTACTGTGTGATAGAATTTTTAACCATGAAGTTAAAAAGAAAAGTCAACCTAAGCTTAAGCTTCAAGATTAAAAAATATCTAGAGAGTTTTTGTGAATTAAAATCCTTTGTACAAGCACAAGTCAGGAGAACAAATGTAAAAAAAGAAAGAAATTTTATTTAAAAAAAAGTTAGCTTCACCCTATTAATCATATATTACAATAACTTATCTGTAATAAAAAAAAAACATTCATTTTATTTCAATTGCATAGTTTTTACAATAATCCAATTATAGTTAATAATATAAGTAATGGAATTATTATTAAATACCAATATAATTAATATTATGTTTTAGTGTCAATTAAGTAGACATTTTCAGTTGACGACAACGCGGTAGCTATATGCGAAATAAATGATATTATGTGTAATAGCTTTTTAATAATACTGTTTGAAATTATAAGTGTTTTAATAAAAAAAAAAAAAAAAAAATTATTAGTTTCGTTTTTATCATTCTTTAATTTTTAAAATATAACTATAATCAGTTACAATGAAATGAAATCATAATAACTGTATATTTACCAGACTTACCAAAAGATGTATCTTCAAATTTGCATAGAGATCGTTTGTTTATTATGATGTCACACTTTCAGGGGTGGGTGGAGGTTTAAAATTTTGGAGTAAAAAAAATATACATCCCTCTACATCAATTCTCATTCACAGCCATCTTGCCACTTCCTCTAGTGGGTCTAGTTTTTTTATTTTAACATTGAAGATGTGATGACATAGCTTCAGCTTCAGAATGTTATGGAAAATATTTTTTGCACAGATGGGTATAAATTTTAACTCAAAGCTATTGTCATAAGGGTTCAAAAAATCAAAAAAAACGCGTCTTTTTTTTATTTAAATCCGATTTTTTTGATTCAAATCAATTTTTTGTTTAAAATAATTCTTTTCATGCTAAAATATTGTATATAAATTAAATTAAATTGCTAGATCAATTAATAGATTCATTAAATTTAATTTTGGAACATAAAATTTAAAAAAAGATTTAAATCATTGGCACCCTGATTGTCCTGATATAGCCCAAGTAACAAAATTGGTCGGCACTTGGAAGTGGCGACCATTCTGACGACCAAATAGTCGGGACGTCTGGTCGTGATTACGTCGTCCCTTATCTATTATCTAGCAATTTTAAATGAATAAACTCACTATATTTTTGAGATTTTATATGTTATTTGAGGCAAAATATATAATTTAAAAAAGTGAGAAATTTATCGAAATCATTTTTTCAGTCATCTCAATAAATATAAGACAAAAAAATATGGCGGTATTTCTGTACCACGCCCTAATAGTCGTATTGCAAACAGTTCCCGGCTAATTAGACCAGAAATATTTCCAAAAGCACGCAAAAACTAAATTGTATTTATGATCGTGACGTCGAATCGCCGACTATTAATATTGCCTAATAGACGGACTAAGTAGTCCAATATTAAACGGAAAAATTAGAAATTAATACTTGCTTATACGTACTAATAGTAGCGCCGTCTAACAGGACGTGAAAAGAAGAAATACTTTCTAGTTTTAATGCTCTATACCTACTTAGTCGGTTCGTCTATTAAGTAAAAATAATAGTCAGCAATTCGACGTTGCGACCACAAATACTTTCCAAATGGTAGGTACGAGTACGACTAATAGGACTCCAAAATAGGAGTTTGGTAATTCACGACCTTATATTGGTCATCACGACCTAGAGCTGATCGTCATTGACTAATCATGCCACTTGGGAGGTATATGGTAATTAGATAGTCTGTCACTTCATTCAGTCACCAACTACAATGACGTAAAGTTTGTTAGGATTTTAACACAAACACGGCTTTTAATCTTTGTAGCTTCTATAAGTAAAAAAGAAGCAGACACTGTCTCAAAGTCATGTCTGTGTTAAAAATCCTTACAAACCTTACGTCATTGTAGTTGATGCATTGTCAAATTTTAGGTTCTACAATTTAATGTAATTTGATCAAATATATATGTAAATGTTATAATCACGGATGAGCAAGTACAAGAACTTTCTGTACTTAAGTAAAATTACCAAGTACAGCGAAAATGGGTAAGTACTGAATAAAATTTTAGTCAGTACCAGTAAAATGACCAAAAATTGTATTTAAATATTATGTACTGAAAGTACATTCTCTCAAGCAACTACAAGTATTCCAGTACAAAAAATATTTAAAAAAAAATCCAATTTCTTCTTAGTCTATTCAGAATGAGCTGGCCAACGATTTTATCTTTTGAATTTGAATCATGTATTATTATTGGTCGAAAGATTTTTTCCAAATTTGAACAGGTATAACATTTTGCCATTTCAATTGTTTATTTATTTGATTGAATACTTGGAAAAAAGAAAACATTTGCGCTAATAAATGTAATTCAGTTTAATGTTTATGTTGTTATCCGAATTTGAAAAATCGTTTTTTTGGTGAAATTCAAAACAGGATAACTACGAATCTAGCAGTAAACTACGAATGACCAATATATTATTTGTATGCCATTGCCCTACGCTATCAATCTGCATAATAAATCATATACATAATTATTTGTAATGGTACAGAGCTACAATGCTTCAAATACGGTCAAATATTGCGATTTTCACAACTTCAGCGGCTTAGAGCACATCGAAGATCTCATTTATTTTCAAAATCCTTTTAACACGTTAATCAGGAGACCAAATGCAACTAAAAAAATGATGGTAGAAGCAGAAGGTATGAAAAAAAAATCGATCCACCCTAATAAGTACCCACAATATTGTAGTTCAGTTCTATTTTCAAGTACGGCCAAGCACGGAAAAATAAGGTACTTCAGTACGTAGTTAAGTACAATTACCTCCAAAAATCGTACTGAAGTACATTTTCAAGTAAGTACAAGTAAATACTTGCCCATCCGTGGTTATAATAGATTAGATTGTTTGCTTATAAAAGTATAATAACTTATATTTAATATATTACCATAATAATCAAGAAAACATCTTTTTCCACCTGGTCAATTCATGTGATTGCTATTATGACATCAGTCTTTTAAAAACCTAAAAACAAAAACTTACACAATCATTCAGACATCGGATTGTGTGGCAGCAATTTGTTAAAACTGTAGATAAAATCAACCATATTTTCTTACAATTTGGATTACAATAAGAATGATTTGCAAGGTGTATTTTTATTAAACTATTTCATACTCTTAAATGATCAGAAACAAAAAAAAAAGATAAAAATTATGACAGAGAAAAAAAGAAGAACTTTTATGTGATATCATTTTTTTTTTCATGTACTTTTTGATTCTTTCTCTTCATCACTTTTAAACTTTCTTGAAAAATGTGTTTTTATGAAATAAATATTAATTTACATTTGTTACATATTCCAGAACCGTTCGACAATCCATGCACTGAGCTATTAAAGCCATTAATTATTCGTCTATTAGTTCTGAAACAATAAAACTTTGCGCAATTCTAACATAAAAAAAAAATTGTTAAAAGAAATCAATTATTATGTGAAATATATAATAATATATTATCTATTTATTCAATTCTATAAAAAAAAAAAAAATTGTGAATCAACTACATATATAAAAAATTATCAAAACTAACGGAACACAATCTTACACTAATTTATTAGCTGTAGTCTTTGCCACACTTCCAACTGATGGAATGAATAACACCGTCTGAGTGTCTTTTTTGTAATTATCGAAATAATTTAGTGATGACGAACCTGACCAGTTTTCATCTACAAAAAACAAAAAAATGAGAAGATAGGAATGTAATGACTACAAAAAAGGTAGAACGTTTCTGCGGGAAATATGAAAACGAAAAGGTTTTGATATTAAAAGAAACAAAAATTCGTTGTTTTCGGTTTTTTTTTTTTTAGTTTTCTAAATTCGATATATCGAAACATTTGCTATTTAATCGAATCAATTTTTCATTTTTCATTTTTTTTGTATAATAAAACAATTTTATTTCATTTTAATTAATTTTAAGATCTCCTTCACTTTTTATTATTTATGTATTTACGGCACAGATAATAATTCTGGCATCTGGTTTTTATTTATTTTTATTTTTATTTCATAATTATAATATTTCTACAAAAGACTATTTGATTCCGATCCATCTGTTCAACAATAGATGTTAAAAAAGCAGCACAAGAAAATTGATTTAATTTAAATTCATAACAATATGATTTTTAAATTTTTTTTTAAATGCGTTGCAAATTATTGGAGATGTTCATACTTTTTTAAATTAAAGAGTTTAATTTTATTTCATTAAAAAAAAAAAACAAAAAAAAACATTACTAATATTTGCTTTCTGTTAAAAGAATAAACAAGATTTTACGTGGTTTATTCTATTTCTTACTTTGTACTTTGGTTGTCATGTCATCAAAGCCTTGATCTTGGATATTCAACATTAAGCTATTTGCTGATAAGTAGACCTTATTTTGTGAATTGGCAATCTAAAGAATTGGTAATAATAAAAAAAAAAAAAAAAATTGAATATTTAGATTTTTGTTTTAATTTAAATGAAGTTTTAAGCATTTTTTTTAAATTTCTACTTACTGTACGAGCAATACTTTGAGCAGCACGAATTTTTCTCAATTTTAAATAACCAGGATTACGACTACACGCCAGACCTAAGTGAACATATCAATTAAGGAAAACTATTTGTAAATGTGTAAAGAGAAATTTTGTTAATTTTAATTTTAAAAAAAAAAGACATCAATCGAAACATTTCCATAAGGTTCTTCAGACAACGGTATATATAGTCATTTAGAGCGGTAAGTATCAAATAGTCTAACCAACGAATCTCGGCTAATCCGAGCTCTTGATAAACTTCGATTCGGTTAAACTTGACGAAACCTCGGGTTTCATGAAATCCATCCAAATAGTTAACATCAAGTTTAATCGATTTGAAGTTTATCAATATCTCGGGTTACCCGAGATTCGTCGGTTACACGAGTTAAAGTTTACCGGCCTGGCCCAAGACTAGACTGTGTTTTCTTCACTAAATACCTAAATTAAAATTTCAAATTTAAATGTTTAAATATTTGTGCAATAAAAAAGGATATCATTTTTGCGGCTTCAGCTTCTCCCTCAGCTTGAACAATTTTCTGTTGTTTTTCTTGAACGGCACGTTCAACATAGAAAGCTGCACGTTGGGCTTCTTGTTGAGCTACTTGTTTTGATTCAACAGCAGCTGTATATTCTTTTCCAAAACTAAGTTCAGTTAATGATACATCATCCAGAATAATATTAAAATCACGTGCACGTTCAACAAGTTCTTTACGAATTAATAGTGAAACCTATAAAATTTTAAGTATTAAATAAATGAGGCTTTGAATAAAAAAAAAAAAAAAAAAAAACGTAGGAAGAAAGAAAATTCAAATCTAAATAAATGCCTTTGTGAAAATGTAATTACCTGTTGACGTTGGGTAATTAATTGTGATGCATTAAATTTGGCGACTACACTCTTTAAGACTTCATTACAAATTGATGGTAAAACTTTTTCGTCATAGTCTAAGCCCAATTGACGATACATAACGGGTAAATTAATAGCATCTGGTCGTGATAAGACACGTAATGAGATGTTAACCATTTGTAAATCTTTTGAACCAGTTGGCGATGAAATTTTCCTTGGACGTGACCGAATATCATAGATAATTGGATATTGGAACCATGGAATGCGAAAATGTAAACCTTCCGGGTAAATTTCTTTCTGTACACCACCAATACGACTAAATATAATAGCCCTGTGACCACCTTCCACTATAATAAGAAAGAATTAAACCAATAAATATTATGTAATTCTCCACAGTTTCTCCATTGTTTCAGTTTACACAAAATATATTATAAACATTTCGAATAAGCATTGAAAATAATTGATAGTAACAATGTAGTTACGTTGATTCAGTAAATATCTTCAAATCGATAATGCATAATTTACATCAGATCAGTATTTATACGGTACGTATCGATAACAATGCAAATGTAAAAAACACAATAAATTGTGTAATCTTTTAAAGCTCATGCATGTGAAATTTCACAACTATTATGTGAGGTTATGTTTATCAAATAAATTGAAAATTGTGAACAAAAATCTATATTACCTGTGTACATTGATTGAGAAATAGCATAAACAGCGGCTGCTCCAACACCTAATAATTTCAAGCCAATTCCCAATCCGGGAGGACCACCCTTACCAAATTTTCCAGCGAGGTCATTTAATTTACTTTGAGACATTCTGAAACACAAAATCAAACCATAAACAGTTTTAATTTAATTCACAATTTAATCAATTAATAAGCGAAGCATCGCACAAAATTTACCTATGAAAATAAACCGTAAACTAAATCTTTAATTAAATTTCTTTTTATATTTTTCAGCAAGCCGGCCACACAAATATCTCGTTGCACTAAAAAGACTTAAAAAAAAAAATTTAAGTGAACGAACACTAACGTATGTCGTTGATCACAAGTGACGAAGAAAATATAGAATATTGGTTATGACATGTGAATTATTGTGAATGTTGACAGCGCAATCTGTTGGTTCTTTTTTCTTTTTGTTTTTTTTGTGAATTTTGAATTAAAAACTGTTTTGAGGAACTACATATATTACCTGTGGATTCAGGAAATTTTTCTTTTTCTGACAAGAATTAATCCATACAATGGTCTAATGACCTGTAAAACGAACGACAGGTGAATACGAAACGACATGCAAAGGCCGAGTTGGAAATATTGATTAATTTGTTGAGAAATTGAAAAATTTAATTTTATCAAGTCAAAAAGTTTTCGAACTTTTCATCTTTGCATTCATCTTTCTTTCGTTTTACACAATTGTTCACGTCGCAAGTTGCTAAAGAGTTATGCCCATACTCCACACAAACTTCTAGGAACTTGACTTGAAAAATTGTGATAAAAAACGAGGGGCGAATAAAATTTTAAGTGAGCAAAGAGTTCAAAAAATACGAAATCATGAAAACATTGAACCAATTTTTCAAGTCAAGTTCCTAGAAACTTGTGTTGGAGTATGAGCATTAGTTAGTTGTCTGTGGTGCGGGCTTTAAGGAAAAAATATTCCTTATAAAAAAAAATTTGAAATATTTTGAGACATTCATTTTTTTATTGCGTAATTTATAAATGCATCGAAAACCATTATTTTAAAATAGACTATTTAGCACACTCCCGTTTTTATATTATGTTATATCGCAATCGTATATATAAATCTAATTACATAATTCACTCAAATTGCTTTTTATTGTATCGTAGTTTTTTTTTTTATTCATTCTTCAATTTCCATAGCGCAATAGAATTCAATTATCGTTAAAAATTGATAATTACTAAAATTATGATTTTTCATTAACCAACTGGAACCTTTTTCATATTTTCATTATAATCAATTTTACACAAATATAATCCAAATGGTGGTACAATGCTCCTACGTACATTCCAATTATTTTTTGACGGTATGGTTAACATTTCATAAACATCTCGTTTCGAAATATTTCCTTCAGCTACATCAATGAGTACTGTAACAATTCTCCTTACCTATTATATTTATAAAGTGATCAGAAATAAAATATTGAATTTAATTTAATGCCTGAACTATTATTATAAGTACTTACTTACCTGTCGATAAACAAATGATTTGGACTTAATTTTAATTTCCCAAAACTCAAAATCATTTAAAGCTTTTTCGCTATTATGAGAAGTCGTTATTGGTTTACCAGGTTCTATTGTAATATTATCAATCTGTCGTATAGAAAAGGATGGTGCTCTCTCTGACTAAACGATAAAAAATAAATGATTTTTTATGCAAGTGATATTAAATTTAAAATTATTACCTCTGTCTTTTTGCTGGACATACTCATAAATGTGCGAAAATCATGAAGACCAATTAATAATTTGGCCACCTCTTTTGCTTTGTCAATATCAAAATTTCTATTTCTGTCATCAAACATATATAAAAGAAAATTTATAAGCATATTAAGTAGATAAGAGATTTTCAAATAAATGTAATGAATATATTTACATAACGAAGAAGCATCGATCGATTTCTTCAATCGGTATTGGCAATAAATTCGTTGCTATAGGCTGCGATTTACAATTTAAATCATATTTCGTCTTAGAAACAGCAAATCGATACAAATAAGTTCGTGACTGGGCATTATGTCGAGAACTAAATGAATTTGGCACTCGTTCTGTACTGATTATGCGAATTGGTAAATTCGATTTTGTAAACGAATGATTTAATTTTGAAGTAATTGTAGTTGTGTCGTATGGTTTTCCGTTAATACTTGCTAAGTCAACGTGAACCGTTGAATGAAGAGCATGAACGCCTGTATCGGTTCTAGTAAAGTAAATAATTGGTTCAATTGCAAATATATTGTTTAGATTTTTAGTTACCTGCTAGAAATTTTTACTTCAAATGAAGTAGTTGGACACAAATATTTTAACGCTTTTTCAATAGCACCTTGAATAGTAGATCCATCATCTGTTTTAATGGTTTTTTGAAGACCTCTAAAATTTGAATTTTGTTATCAATATTTACATATTTCAATAAATAAACCGGTTGCACCAGTATTGATTACACCATAAAACAAAATGTTACCTAAATGTTGTGCCAATGTATGATAAGTTAAGCAAATATCGGTTCATGTTTCCGATATTAATTGACAAATTTATTTAAACTAATGATTTTAATTAATTAAAATCTAGAATCTACTTATGAACAAACCTTACAAGACAATTTTTATATTTATTTTTGTAAAATGATTGTCGTACTGTGAAGTGTGAAGTTGTCACCTAATTTTCAACTATATGTCAATTTTTATATACAGAGCTTATACAACTTACAAGCTCTAGCACGGCATTCTAATAAGATTAGATGAATAACAAACTTCACTTACAATAACATTAAACTTTAAACTTTTGCTTTGTACTTAACTATGTACCAGTTTGCCAAAAACTCAAAATTATGATATTAACAAAATTATATAAAAAAAAACTAATTATAAATATTTGAAAAATGAACCGATATTTACTGAATTTTTCATACATTGGTACCAGATTCAGGTGATAACATCCATTTATAATCAAATAAAACAAGATAAACAATACAAGTGATCATAACCCTATTTCTAATAAATCATTTTATATGTAGAGGCTTACAAAGAAATAAAAATATTATTGGTGATACCCCGGGTGGTAGTGTTCAAGATGCTATAGAAAATGTTTTGAAGCGTTTGAAACCAATCAACATAATTAAATTATCACTGTCCAGCAGGTAATTGAGAAATGAAAAGCTAATTTAATAGTCATAGGTTTTCTTGCAAATAAAACCGATTAAATTGGTGTATTAAACCTTTTATATACCAATAATTGAATATAAATCATAAAATATTTATTTAAATAAATTCATGATTTTTTTTTTTTTTTTTACTTTACCAGAACGGATGCCGACGTCCATGCTCTTCATTCAACTGTTCACGTTGACTTAGAAAGATATAACGGGAAACCATACGACCCAGCTATAATTACTTCAAAATTAAATCATTCGTTTACAAAATCGAATTTACCAATTCGCATAATCAGTACAGAACTAGTGCCAAATTCATTTAGTGCTCGATTTAATGCTAAGTCACGAACTTATTTGTATCGATTTGCTGTTTCTAAGACGAATGATTGTGCAGCACAACATACAGCAAGGAATTTATTGTCAATACCGATTGAAGAACTCGATCGATGCTTCTTCATTGTGTAAATATATTCATTACATTTATTTGAAAATCTCTTATCTACTTAATATGCTTATAAATTTTCTTTTATATATGTTTGATGACAGAAATAGAGATTTTGATATTGAAAAAGCAAAAGAAGTGGCCAAAGTATTTATTGGTCTTCATGATTTTCGAACATTTATGAATATTGCAGATCGTAAAACAGAGGTAATGAACAAATTACTTACATTTTATTGTCTTTTAAGATTTTTTTTTTTTTTTTTTATTTAGTTAAAAAGGCCACCATCTTATTCTATACGAATCCTTGATAGTATTATAATAGAACGTGGTAAACCGTTGACGACTTCTCATAATAGGGAAAAAACTTTAAAAGATTTTGAATTTTATGAAGTTAAAATTAAATCGAAATCATTTCTTTATCGACAGGTATAAATAATTAATTTCAATCTTTTTATTGTTAATTTCAATTTATTAATAGTATTTAATTAAAAAGGTTAGAAAAATAATCACTGTATTGATTGCATACGGTGAGAATAGAATATCTAAACGAGATGTTTATGAAATGCTAACAATACCATCAAAAAACTCCTGGAATATGCAACTTTCCGTTGTTCCAGGTTATGGATTGTATTTGTGTAACATTGAATATGATGAAGAATCAAAAAATATTCCAAATATAATTGATTCAAAATCATTACCGCCATTAATAAGCGAATAATAAATTGTTTGGAAAGAAAAAAAAAAGTAGTTACGATAGAAATAGAATAGAGAAATAAAATAAAAATTATCAAATAACAAAAACACACAAATACAAAATAATGAGTTTTCTAAATGAATTAAAGTTAAAAAAAGCGAAATTAAAACCAACTACAACAACTATAACATATCCAGATGGATCACAGAGTCAAATAACATATAGTGAAACAATGGATGCATCTACTATTGGCATTGAACGAAAAATCATCGATGCAGGAACATTTCATGGTTTTATTGTTGATACAAAACCAGACACAATACCGGCATGCATTTTACCAAATGTTCTTTACCTTGGCTCTCAAGATTCCGTTACTGAGGATAATATTGTAAAATACGGATTAACCAATATTTTAAGCATAGGCATTGAGACACCGCCATTACATATTGTTTCAAATGCAATCGAATTCGATATGGAAAAACATTTTTTGCCATGCTTAGATTTACCAGAAACAAATTTAACGTCCATACTTAACGAATCCATTCGTATTATAAATTCGGTACGATATCAGAAATCCAATGGTGGAGCTATTCTAGTTCATTGTAATGCTGGTGTATCACGTTCTGCTGCAATTTGTATTGGTTATTTAATGATAGTCGATAAATTATGTTTTAATGATGCGTATGAATTGGTTAAATCGAAAAGAGAATGTGTTCGACCAAATGACGGTTTTTTAAAACAATTAAAAAATTTGAACAATTTTAGAAATGATGACCCATAAATAGGAACAAATTATTTGGTATTTTATTAATTCAAAAACGGTCGGTGAAAAAATTGAAAATGGTCAGCGAAGTAGTTAAATTTGCTGCAGATCAAATAACATAGCAAGGGTCCATTTGGCATTTCGTTTTATATATTGTTTTCTCTTTCGAACATATGTGATTTAAGTGAGACCGAGAGTGAGACAGACTGATATTATTCGAAATGTCTAACGTTTTGCCTTTCTGTGAAGAAAATCACATATTTGTGTCGCTGATCATTTTGATTTTTTCACTGACCAATTAAATACCTCCCCTCTCTCCCATAAAGCATTATTTTCAATAATAAAAAAAACAATTCTTTATGGAATAACAAATAAGATCCAGTCTCTGCTCAATCCTCAATGGTTTTATGCTACCTCCAAATGATTGCAGAAACTGAAGGCAGCAAATCGTGATTGGTTTACTTCAGACACATCTGGTATCTGTGCACAAAAATAAACAAATCACGATTTGCTGCATTTATTTTCTGCAATCATCTGGAGGTGACTTTATACTTATTTATAATTAAATACAGCAAAAATTTAATATGACTTTTTCAACTATTAAATTTATTTCATTTTTTTGTTGTTTTTTTTTATTGTTTTATTACCATCTTTATTTATTATTTATTATATAGGTATAATTAATATGTAATAGAAAATATCATTTCGAAAACTTAAAATAATAAGAAATAGCGAGCCAAATGCTATACATTTTTTGAAATATATAGAGGTTTGTGATTCATTTGTACTTAAATATTTGTAGTACTTTATCACCAATTTAGTCTTAAATGTTATTTATAACTTTAAAAATATTATAATATAATTTTATTCATATGGATGGAAGACAAATAGATCATTATTTTTATAATAAATATTTCGAATATTTTTTTTTTTCTCTTTTTTAATACCGCTGTTACTTTATTGTAATTTGAGCATTAGATTTAGAATTTAGTTTATTAACATAAATATACTTATATACTTATTACTTAGGTTAAAATGATAAATGTTTAGATTTTTTGTTTTTTTATTTTTTGTTAACGAAAGTATTTCTTTTTCCTTTTTGCGTTTGCCTCCATAATTAAAATCTATAAAACAATGCTACGTTCAACATTCTCATCATCACTTGAATCAGCCGCAATATTATTTAATGTTAAATTTCGAAAATCTATTAATGTGCCTGCGAGAAAATCATCGATATTATTTGTGGATGTTGTTGAATGATTTGCAGTTGATCCATACGAAATATTAAGTGTTTCTTGAATTTCATCGAGTAATTCTCTTCGATGATTCGAATTATCACTAATATCATTATCGCTACCATTATCATTTAAACTAATAAGCAGACGACTATTATTTTGTTCGTTTATATTATTCGATGAACTATTATTGATGGTATGATTATTATCATCAGCATGTGCTAATGTTGAATCAATAATATCGCTGGCTATTCGAATTGCAGCATCTGTTGCGGCTATTGTTCCTATAATATTACCATCATTATAATTATTTGTATCATTATCATCGTCAATTGTAGCTGTTACGAATGATGATGAATTACACATAGTGGATAAACGTAAACCTGCTACGCCTTTTTTTGGTATTGTTGCTAAATCACGTTTCACTTGACGCTTACGTGATGGATCATTTTGACGTTGCTGTAGCATATGCTCAAAATCAACTACATACAAATAACCAGCTACTAAAATTGTACAACATTTTTCGGCGTTCTTGTATGCATCTTCGATTTCTTGACATGTACGCTGATCATATTGCCACCAACCTGTAAATTATTATTGATTTTTTTTTTGTATTATATTTTAATAAATTTATACAGTGTGTTTTTATTTACATAAAATATAAGATTATGATTTTATATTGAAATTATTTGTGTTATAGAAACAAATTTAAATCAATGCTGCATTTGAATTGATTTTTAATTTTTACCAAAGCCGGGGTGGGAATAATACATGAAAAAACAAATGAAAAAAATCAGATTTATTTTGAATTTTGCTGATTTATTTGATATTTATAATATTTTCGGCGATTTTGAATGATTTTCAATGATTTGTTTTACATAAGAGAGCAAGTAAAAATTATGAGTAATTATTTAATCAAAGGAATTGAAGCATTTTCTAATCAACACAAATTTGAAATAATTTTTTTGTTATTAAAAACGCATTTTTATTTACTTGGTTTTATAGCTAAATAACTTTATATAACTTTTAAAAATTAAATAATTTAATATAAAATATTTTTGGCATCTAAACATGCAACATCACATAGTCACAGATGTTTTGACGTTCTAATGGTATTTTCGGTCTAATCTCATAATTCATTTTCTATACAGCGAAAGAGTATAAACTCTATTGAAAATATTTACCAAAAATCTATACAAGAATCATACCAACGAAAATAAGTAATGTAGTATCAATCTATACAAAAACCATATTTATTTCAATATAGATGTATGTTCAAAATGGTATGGTTTTTGTATGGATTTAGTATGGAAGACCATGTAACAATACTAGGTCTAGGACCAGAACATTATCAGAAACCATATACCCAATCCATCAATACTAAAACAAGAATCTATAGGTAATCATTTTCAGTATGAAGATTGTATGGTTTTCGACTAATTTTTGTTTGTATGGTTTTCTATTAGGGTGCACTAATCTCTTTACGAATGGCGATACATAATTCAAATCTAAAAGTTTTGTTACAAAAAAAATAATATCCAAATCAAATAAATCACGATTTATTTGGTTTGTTAAATAAATCTCACCCTGTAGCAATTAGCAATATTTCTTGCCAAAATAATCAAAAAAAAAAATAAAAATTAAAATTGATGTTGGGCCATCGATCTGAGTGAGTTCCGTTTTCTGTGCAGACACATTCGATTCAGAAAGTAATGCTGCTTGATTTAAACAAAACAAAAAAATTGTAACAAACCAAAACATTAAAAATTTCAAACAGTAAATAAAACTACAAACTATATTTTAATTCATTAAATTTGTGATTTATGAAAAATGCACAAATTCCACTTTAATTCTATCCATAATTCATAATTGATTTACTTTGCGATATATAAAATAAATAAATTAACAATAAAGTCAAGAGATTAATTTCACAATAAATCGTTCATAATTATGTTATTGTTTTATAATTAAATAATTAATTATTTAATGAGTTTTTTTTTTTTTCATTTTTCTTTTTTGATTATAGATTTTATACATTAAACATTTGAGGAAAGAAAACCAAACCAAAAAAAAAACGTTATGTTTTTTTGTTTTTTTTATAATTAATAGAATTATAAATATTTTGTTATATGTACAAAGAACAACAAAAGAAAAAATAGATATATTAAGTAATAAGTAAGTATACACATACAGAAAGTTCAACTGTTTCCATTCAGAATTAAATAAATAAAAATTAATGATACGAATAAAAATATTTCGATTAGGTTGTATGAGTTAAATCCATTTGAAATGAATTATAAATTATTGGTTGTGAATGTTGCCGTTTATCTTTTAAAATGCCAGCAATGCCTTTTGCAAAGCACGAAACACTAATCACATCACGTTTAATATCACGTTTACGTTGCGGTGAATCCTTGCAATATTGCAAATGATTAATTAAATCAATTCCATAAACGCTACCGCACAACGATACTTCCAAATAGGTTTGTTTATTTGAATATGCCTGTTCGATTTCAGAGTTTGTTCGTTCGTCATACTGCCACCAACCCCCTAAGTAATTTGTATAGAAAGGCGTGATAATATTTTGTTTTTAACCATCATAATTGAGGTGATGAGAATGAGTGTGTGGTGTAAGTTTAGTGATTGCAAATTATCGTAACTGTTTATTATGGCAACTTACGATAATTTTGTATTGATAGGTTAAGAGTAACTTACACACGCCATTCTCATTCTTACCGGATCAATTCTTGATTTTTTTTTTTTTTTTTTGTATATGTTTATTATTTTCATTTGTCGTTTTCCATACAAAAAAATCTAAACAGAATGGGGAAAAAAAAATTGCACATAAAAATCATTAGCGCATACCATTTCTTCCCTTATAAAACCATTGATAGTCACTGTCTAATGTATTGCTCGTTGTGGCTGTGCTGCTGGTTGTGGTAACAAGTTCGGGACGTTCCAAAAATTCAACTGGAAATTCATTTCGGCACATAGCACATCGACGATTTTTTAAGCCCTGAATGCGCAAATAAACAAAATAATAAAATGTATTAATAATTGTATAATTTTTTTTACTAAATTCAATTCAATTCAAATAAGTACCTTGACACAAAGAAAACAGAAAATATGTCCGCAAGGTAATTTACTAGGATGAACACAAATTTGTAAACATATTGGACATTCCATTGCTTCAAATACATCTGAATTAAGATTTTTTTTTGTTTGTTTGTTTTTGTTTGTTTTTATTTGTGGATCACAGATGATTAAGAAAAGTGACATGAAAAGAAGAAAATATAAATGTTAGTATGGACTTAATTTTTGTTTCCTATTCAATGAAATATAAGTTTTTATTTATGCGTACCATTACCTTTTTCAGTAGAAACACAATCGTCTAAAATAATTAATGGTTCGCTCAAGGCTTCGCCATTTTGGAAATGAAAAAAAAAAAAAAAAATTGAACAACAAAATTAATTCTTTATGCTATTTCATATTGTTTTGCTAGTTTTTGAAACAGTTTTTTTTTTTTTTTTACATACCATTGCCCCCAACAAAAATAACGTCGTCATCTTCATCTAAATTAATTATTGCTTCTGCCATTTTTTTTTGAATCAATTGTTTTCGTTTAAACCATTAACTAAATGAAAATTAAGTTAATTTTTTTTGTCTTATTTTTTTTTTTTAACACAAACCTTTCACCTCTTTTGCAATATTTTATTTATTTTTATTGTGACAACTATACAAATACTACCAAATGAAAACAGGGCAGGCAACAAAATGTAAAAATATATATATATATATAAAATAAATTTTCTTTCTTTCGATAAACGGGCGCGTTCGTTAACTCACTCGATTGAGCGAACAGATTTACAAAAGATTAAATCGAGTGTTTTGAACAAAGTATAAACATACCAAGTACGGATAACTCGTGTTGTTTTGTATGGAAAAATATGTTACCCTATTTTAGTTTTCTTTCCTTTTTACTCTTACGTAATAATATACAAACAGCGCCGCCGTTCGCACGAATTTTAACCAAAACTCATATGCTGGTAATGTGTAAGAAAGAGTGAAGAACTAATAACCAAAATATAGCTGAGTTATCGTACTTGTT
>JAABKK020008521.1:0-24359 GCA_011634745.2 Catotricha subobsoleta
AGCCAAGCTTCATTTTTGTAGTGAAAAATTACCGGAAGTGTCTATCTATTACCCTTTTTACATTAACGATAGTTACACAGTAACTTTCTATTAATAAATTTTGTACTGCTAGCAACTTTAATGTTAAGACTAAAATTGAATTTAAAAACTAAACATTCTTGAAAATTAACATTTTGAAAATAAATACGAAATCAGAGAAAAAGTAAACTGTATAAGAAAAATTTCTTAAAAATTTAGGACTCGAGTGGGATACGAACCCACAATCTTCAGATAGCTGGTCTGCTGCTTTTACCAATTAAGCTACCGAGGGTCCTACCATGAGTGCGAATTTTTGTTTATTTATTCAATTCAATACCAATACTATTGAGGAATGGTATTACATCAACAAACTGACAACTGCTGTTGTATTTATTTAGTTTTGATCTGCTTTGGTTTTCCGTCCCAAAAACCAAAAAAGCTGTTTTTGTTTTACACTATATCCATCATCAAAATCCGTTTACCCAATCCTGAGAAAAAGTCTAAAGAATGTGAGCAAAAATAACAAATGTTTGTCCTCCAGTTTTTTCTTTTATAGTAACTTTTTTTTTTCAATCAACGACACACCGTTATTTAGTTTACATAAGTGCGTGTTATATGTTTTATCCCACTCGCTCTCATGCATTTCATTCTCTTGATTTTTTTCATCGTCTGTATAAAAATAGTGTTGATTTATTTACCGCAATTTTTTTTTATAAGCATTACGATAGGGACATAGTTATGCTTACGGTTTCGGTAGCGGTAATAACTTTTTTGCTTTTTGTTAGGAACTTAAGTAATGCATAAGTTTTAATGAATTAAATTGTTTGTATTTGAATGTTAAAATGTTTAACAAATATATAAAATATTGTGCAAAGATTTGATATTTATTTACGAAAAGTAATTATTTTCGCGCCATATTAAACATTTTTTAGTGACATTTCTACAGCGCGCGTTAAATTTTTTAGATTTGACGCAAGCTGTCATTTTTTTTTATATATACATGAATAAATTTTGGTTGATTGGCTTGTCAAATTTGAATTTCGCTATTGAACACAAATATTGAATCAAAGTGTAAAAATGTCCAAAATAGATTATGATTTGGATTCATCGGGTGGATTAATGCCTGTAAGTGTAATAATAAATGTGGCTTGATTTAATTTAAACGGATTATATAACCATCATCTCTTAACATTTTTCGATATGAAAAAGAAATCATATCGTCCAAATGTTAGTTTGATCATTTTTCGTTATTTTTAAATTTAATTTTTTGCTTTTAGATAATACAAGCAATAATCCGTCCACCTGATAGTAGAGATACCTCAAGACTAGCTACTAAAAAGCCTCAGCATCCATATTATCGTCGTCCAGGCCGCGGTCATAATCATGATTGCTGTGATGCATGCCAGGAAGGTGGTGATCTTATATGTTGCGATAAATGTCCAGCAAGCTTTCACCTTGGATGCCAGTAATATATACACTTTCTTTCACTTCATTCTTATGTTATTATTGAATAAAAATTGTTTCTAATTCTATTTTAATAGTGATCCCCCATTAACAGAAGAAGATATTCCTGCAGGTTTATGGTTGTGTCATACGTGCCGATCGTCTACACAAAGTCAAAAAGTCACGCAAATTAAATCAAGCTCAAATTCAACTGACATCGATATTCAACAAATTGAACAAAACTCAGACCAATCGCGTCCAGCAACACCTGCTGCTAATGAAATAATAAATGCTGCCAAAATTCGATTAATACATAAGCGTAGTAATTCAAGAATATCGATGTCCAGTGATCATAGCTCAAATAATGATAAAGATAAAGATAAAATCAAAATACTTTCAACAAACCAAAATGATGTTGACATTGTCGAAATTAAAACTGAATCAATTGTTAATAATGTTGTAAATGAGCCACAACCACCACCGACGCCTTTAGATGAATTAACTCGTGCAGCGGCTATTTTGAATCCACGACAATTTGAGTTACCACGTGAAATGAATATTTATGCAAAATTTCCGGGTGATGACAGAGGTTAGTATTATTATACAAAAAAAAATATATGATTTTATTATTAATTCAAGCGTTACTAATAATTTTTTTATATCTTTTGAAGTTCTGGTGGAACCAAATAAAATCTATTCAAAAAAAGTAAATAACCGAAATTATACAAATGGTAATAGTAAAATTACAGTTAAACATGAATTGGATGCTCAAGGTCTGGTCCCATTGCCAGCAAAAACATGTTTTTACTGTCGCAAATCATGTAAAAAGGCACCATTGATTGCGTGTGACTATTGCCCACTGTATTTTCATCAGGTTGGTTCTAACTGAAATCGAATTAATATAAAGTATTAATTATTTACTAGCGTTTTATTATATTAATATTAACATTCGATAAAAGACGCTGCTCATAAATTATGTAACGATCTAAGGAAAGGGAGGGTATTTGACGAAGTATTACCGCAAGGAGCACAGTGGTGCCACATATGATCAATTCGTGACTAATTCATGACCAAATGGCCAAATGTGGCACAATGACGACAGAGTGACCAAGTGACATGTTCCTTGGGACGTCGGGTTGTTAGTGGGAGCAGGGGTTCGGGGGGAATTTTCGTCAATATTACGTGACATTTATTTTTTGGGAAAAATAGACGAAATATGGAATAAAAATCTTTTATTGTATTTAATATAATTATTAATTATACATCGTCAGCTTCAGTTCCAAACACCCGCATTTTGCTAATGAGATAAGAACCTCATCCAGATCTCATTTTAAGCAAAAAATAAATATCGAATATATACATAAATATTATTTGAAATAATCTGAAAAAACAATTTAACATAAACTCAAGAAATGAAAATTACTGTCATCGTTTCTCTTGTATATATCGATGGCTTATTGACAAAAGAGCCTAATCAACCCGACGGATAATGGCCTTTATTGCATATTTATTCCATTACTATTCTCTATTGCTTGCATGACAATTGTTTGGAATTTTGTTACGAAATACTTCGAGGGCGGCGGGGGTGTTTAAAAAAAATGGTTAAAATCCTGTTACGTTATATATGAACAACGTCTAAAGTGCTAAACTGATTTGTAATAAATGTAGAACTTGCAAGGAACAAATTTGTAGCACGAAGTTAATAAAGTCACTAGACTCCTTGAATTATATATTCGATTTTTCTTCAAATTTTGTGGAATAGACTTTAGTTATTATTTATTAGATTATATACAACAACACTGAATTTATTTTTAGGATTGCTTAGATCCACCATTGACAGCACTACCTACTGGATTATGGATGTGCCCAGGTCATCCTGAACAATTTATTGTAAGTAATCTATATTCTCAGCCTCTCTAAGTATACCAGCTCTCGTGTATGAATGGCATTGGGTGCGACCATTAGTGGTTCACTTAAAGAGGTTTCACTAGATATTCGTATTAATTTCGCAACTGTTTATTATATAAAATACTCATTAAAATAAATTATAGGATTGGAAATTAGTATCATCAATATCAGCAACTGAACGAGTTAAACTATGGAATCATTTTAGTGGTCCAATTGATCAAGAAACAGTTAAAGCTGATTTTATTCGTAAAGTTCATTGTAAAAATCCACCATTTCGTTTTAAATTAAAAGCAAAACCAAGAATGTGTGCTGAAATACCGCCAATAGTGGAATTTCATTATAAAAATCCACCTACTCTAATACCATCATTACGCGATGTACTGCGTTATGAAACCTTTTACAAAAGAACTACAGGCCATGATGTCAACTATGATGTTTTTTATAAAACGATAGATGATGATATCAATGCACTTAAAAGTGCCAAAAATAAATTGAATGATTTTGAGAATGAAATTGACACCATAAAATGTGAAAATGATTTTATTAATACAGAGTTCAAATCAGATGACAATTTTATGGATTTAGATAATACGGAAACAAAAGTTTTAAACAAAGAGGTTACTATCACTAATAATATACATGAAATTGAAACAGGTAATAACAACAATAATCGTAACAGCAACAGTAGCTGCAGTAATATAAATCATAATAATACACGAAAGCGAACTTCAAGTTCAAAATGTTTTGGTTTAGAATGTTATGAGGTGTTAGATTTACCATCAAAACCGATTAAAAATAATGATACAATTTGCACAAATGGTGTAAATGAAGATAATAAAATAGATAACGAATTAAAGCATTTAGATATGGCTGTTATTAAGCAACTTGCCTTTCAGCAGTTACAACAAATTCTTAGTGAAAATCCTGATTTAATTTCAAAGTATCAAACCGAAACAGCTAACAAAGCAATTAAAGACGCACTACAAGAAAAACCGAAAACAATTACACTCCCTAGTCAATTGCTAACAAAAGAAGACATTGCACGAATAGCTGAACAATTTGCTAGCCCAGAAACATTAACGAAAGACACATCACCTACTTCCGTTGAACATAAGAATAATATTTTATCACCATCAATACAAACATCGGCAACAATTAATAATGTTCTATACACAAATGGTTTCAACCAATTTGATACAGATTTAGAAAGAGCTCGCGCAATAGCTGGCAGATTACAAAAACCGTTAATTGATTCAAAAATTAGAGCTAGAGCAGTTCTTACGCCCGTTGGAGATATTTTAACTGGGCAAAGGTAATGAATACTCACTTTAAAATTGAATGTTTAAAAACAACATATAATAATATTTAATTTACAGATGGTACACAAACTCATCACTTGATGATGCTATTTATATGCGGTATAGAAGTATAACAATAGGAACTGGTCCAGGATGTGATCTTCAACTAAACTCAATAGGGAAATGTGCGCGATTGTCACCACGTCATGCAACCATATTTTACGATGAGGTAATTTGTATTTTAGAGTTATAATATTAGATTAAGCCTTGCATGTTTTCAAAATTTAAAATAAATTAAAAAATGTGTCTTTTTTAAAAATAAGTTAACGAAAATGTATGAGCTACTTAATTATTCTGAGTTTGGAACAGAAGTGAATGGGCAATTGTATTCATGTGATTTTACTGAATATCCAGAATTATCTGAACATCGATTAAAAGATTCTAATGGCTTTTATGAAAATGTTCGAAGTATTATTGACAAGAAACGTGGTGTTATTCGTACCGAATACAAAAATGATAATGATGTAGTGTAAGTTAATTTTGATTTTCAGAAAGTTAAAAAAAGTCAAATTCAATTATTTGTATTTTTTTTTTGTTTTGTTTTTAATAGAATGGCTGCCCCAGAACTACCACAATGTCATTGTCAAAATTATCCACCATTACTCAAAGGTTGGGAAGGATCTGCTATTTTAACACATGGTACACTGTTGCGTTTCGGTTGTTTAGCCTTTGTTTTCTCAATAGTGAACAAAACAATTGATGATGAGTAAACTCATTCAAATGATAATTTAATTTTATTTATTGTATTCAAAGCAATAATTTATCAATAATTTCTAAGAGATTAAATACTGTATAATTTTCTATAAAATACGATTTTCTTTTTAAAATCGTACTATCACAAAAAAAAAAACAAAAAACTTTGAGCGAGAAACTAATAGACAAATAGGTAATATGAGTATACAAATTTTAATGGAGTTTTTTTTTTTTCTTTTTAATAAATTAATAAATATACGAAGTACAACTGTTAAATATTAAAATTAGTTTTCCTTTTTGTAATATAAATAAAGATATTTTTCAATTAATTCTAATCTTTTAATAAAAAGAAATCTTAATGGGCAAATCCCTCTGGACGCAAACGGATATGAATGATATTGAAAAATTATGAATTTAAATATTTGTCTATTTTTGAATACGGTAGTCACGCAATAAATCAGAGCGTAATTCAACCCGCAGATTTTCTATATATTTTCAGATGTTGACAATCAAATTTTTAATCTAAATCATCCATTAACTTTTAGTAATTGTAATAAAAATTAGTATAAAATTACTTAACTAATTTTCACATTAACGGTTACTAAAATTGCTGATGAATATGAATAAAATAATCTTTCTTTTTTTGAGCCCTCTTTTAATCCAAGGCAATAAACATTTATTTCAAAATAATTTAGCAAACATTTTTGATGGTTTTTTTTCTTAAATCTTTCTATGATAATTTAGATTTTAATTTTTATCACAAATTTTATAGTTATATACGGTTAAAAAAAAAATATCGAATGCTATTCCTGGCATTTTTTTTTGTTTTTTAATTTTCATTGTTTCGTTTTGATCTTATTTTCATTAAATTGAGGTCGACAGCATTGCTGATAAATATAAAGCAATCCCTTAAGTATAATGTTTGTTCTATAATATAGCTGTTGTTTTTTCTTTCTTTTTCTCTTAATTGCGTCTCTATAGGAATTCAATAAATAAAGCCCTATGTTTTATATAATATTTCTACACACATAGAAATAATGATATACCTATTTTATAAAACATCTAAAAATTCTCCTTTTTTCATTTTGTTTTGGGAATTTTTTCCTTTGTCCATGAATGAGTAGTTCGGTATACAAAGTTTTTCTATAGAACTGGTTATATAATGAAAGCCTTGCTATATCTTCTCGATATGGTGTAACACAGCAACAACCATCATATTTTTCTTTTTGCTTTATTTTCTATATACATATAACGATTTTATGCGATATTACGTTATTATTAAATAGATAAACACAACGAGAGCATGACACATGAAACAAGAAAATAATAAAAAAAAAATAATAATAATCCCTTAAGTATTTTATTATTTGTTAGGTGAGAGAGTTTATTTCGTTATATTTTTATCCTATTTTCACTTTATTTTACTATTTAAACTATTAAGTAGCTGGAGGTTTGTAACATAAATGATTTTGTTGTTTGTTCATTTTCTGAATTTAAAATCAAGAAATATATGTGTAGTAGTTTTAAAACTTTTTTTGTTTTTTTTTAAATAAAATTTTTAAATGTGCATTAAGCATCGAAGTATATAATAACAGCTTAGCATAATTATTCTAAAAAGTTGAAAAAAATTACACAGCAAAACCTATTTAACTGAACTTTAAACTAATGCCTAATAAGATTATCTGCAATAAATATTACTGTCGGTGTTAGGTGCAAATCATGATTTGAAATAATTTTAGATCACTAATAGACCACATTGTTTTGATAATTATTGATAAGAATATGTAGACTATTTTCTAAGAAACAAGCAGATTATAGAACAATTATTCTTTATTAATATATTTCATACATATGTATGACTAGAAAATTAAATTAATTTAAATATGAAATCGAACACTGCACAAAATATTATTCTATTTGTTTTTTTTTTTTAATGATCCAATCTAAAAACGATCTGCAGATAATGTGATCTATATCAGATTTTTATATTATTACCTATTGATCTATAAGAAAAGTTAAATCAGATCAACCAAAAAGTCTGTTAAGAAATATTTATTAGATTTTTCATGGTTCCGCTTAAAACGTGCTTTCTGTATGTCGATTGCATTAATTTTTTTCTTTAAATAAAATTATGCTAAGAAGATATAAGTGATTTTATTTTTAATTTAAAATTTTAATAGAAAAAAAAGTTGAATATTTTAATCTTCAAACCTTTTTTTTTATAGAAAATTAAAACCATTACCGGATTCATTATTTCGCGGTTTTAAATAGAAAATACTGGCCGTCGCAGACGTAATTTTTCTTTTAAACTCATAATGCATATATAAAAAAGCACTCATAAAAGATAAATTTTAAATTATTATGCTTGTACTTACACTGTTTCGAATGCATATAGAAAAAATAATAATAATAATAATGAGAATAATGAGAATAAGAGACCGAATAAGCGAATGAGATTAACATGATTCCTTTTTAGTCAATTAGGAAAGTCTTTTATAAATATATTCTCACAGGAAATTATATTTGCTATAATAAAAGATAACAAATTGTCAATTTTTCTTGACAGAATCGGGTTAATTAATATATCTACCAACCGCCCCATAGTCTACGGTCGCATTAATACAATAAAATTTATGTGCGATATCTATTAAATAGCATTTTTATTAGTATAATGAAGTAGTCCAATAATTTTTCGTTGAGTATTCCGACGCGTCTTTATTTCACAGAGGCGGGTATTATTCTTTCGTCTTATCATTACTTTTAATTATTTTGTCGGCTCTAAAAATGTGATATTCTCTGTATAAATATGCTCTGTATAAAAGTCGTTCTGTCTCCTGTGTATTATACCGAACATAGGTACATTTAATATTTATCAATTTATTTTTCTGTCGTTTTATTTGGTATAATCGGGTATTTTGGTCTCATCAGCTATATCTAATATAATATAAATCTACCACAGTATATTTATTTTCAGTAAATTGAGTGAAATAATGTTTATAAAACCAGGACCGTTATAATGATTGGAATAAACGCATTATTCTTCATTTTACTTTGTAAGTAAATAGTTAATGTGTACAATGGCTAAATACTGATCATTAATCATTATAAATGAAATAAGTAGAATTATTATCATTCAGTTTGTACTTTATTATTATATGCGGTTGTGTACCGTGTACTTACCTATATACAAAGCTATTTTCAATTAAAACAACAACAAAAATAAAAAAATTCTAAGAAAATACATAATTGTATTGTCAATCAACATTAGATATATTTATATTTAAATTTCCTTCTCTAGAATTTATTTCCAATCTCAATTTAAATCATATTTCTTAATTAAAAATATATGAAATTATCAATTTATATAATAAATAAATATAAGAATAAACTCATTACAGTTTGTCCGCAAACCGCACTAAACTTTCAATACTATAAGTAATAATAATTATTTAAACAGGTAGATTTCTTATATACTTACCTATAGACATGAATATTAAATTTTAAATTGTAACTGACATACCTATAGCTATTATATACAATACATACTTATATAAAGTTACATTAATTTTAACAACACCAAACTATCATCTATCTGATATAAAATGCACCGTAAACGTAATATAGTATGTATTTGTATATGGCTTTGCAAAAGTTTTATAGTGTTGTTTTCATTTCTATTTTACTTTTATCTACGTAGGTATTTTGAATAAAAGGTAACGGAATAGATATGCGGTTAATATATAAAATAGGAATACTTGGACGAAGTAAAATGTAGGTAAAATTTCAGACACATAACTTAGTAAATATATAAGTTTTCTCTGTAAATCATAAACTTCTTTACTTAATTTACACCAGGAAAATTAATTGATACTTCTTGGTTCTACTTGTACCGAACGAAATGAATAATATTATATTAATATTATTTTATCTAATTTTCGTATATATAAGTATTTTGTTATACAAATGGTTTATTCTTAATTAATACCTATGGTGTTCCAATAAAATACCAACAGATCATTTATTATAAAATTTTATAAGACAGTCATAATTAATTAAATGTTGATGTTAATTATTTTTGGGTAGGTATTAACATTGTAGATGAATGGTACATAAATATAGTTATTGTAATAAATATATATAGAAAATATGTATAAAACAAATTAGCTTTAAATATAATTTTAGTCGAATAGATTGCAGATGCAGATATGTGAATTGTTCATTGTATTTTATTGCTTGCAAATATTTTGATTTCCAGAAAAGTTTTTATTATAAAAGTAAAACAATTTGGAAATTATTACGCAACAATTAATGATAATATGATGACAGTTCCATGTAGCTGAATTATCAATGTTAGTAGCGAGATTTGCATTTATTTCAGGTTTTATTACTTTTAATAAGGTTTTACTTTGTTAAAGAATATTTATTTACTATTCGAGATTTAAATTTTAATACTTAGTGCTGTACATAAATGGTAAATTGCTATCAGTTTTTATTGTAGAAGCGGCTCACTTTATTATTTACTTTTTGAGAGTACAATAAAATAAGAATTATTGTGATGAGCATAATTCTGTATTTTCTTGAAATCAGTCCATGAATTGAAGAAAATAATAATAATAATAATTAGTGCAAATTATATTGACTAAATTATCTACATTTTAGTCGGGTACCTAATCACGTAAAATTTCAATAACAGAAAACTCTAGAAACTTTTTACAATTACAATTGTTTTCACGATTTCTTCACGCTTAAACGCATTTACCTTGAATTGATGCTCAATCAGATTGCGATCCTATTATGCCCGCAACATTTTCAAAATCTACAATATTAATTTTCAAGTCAAAGTTGTATTAAATGAAATAATGTATTTAAAGTTTACAATCTCCAAACCTACTTTTACCGGTCCGACGCTAAGCCAAAAAAACACATTCATTAGTAAAAGCTGTAATAGGATAATAATATATATCATGCATATTAAATGTATAATTTCATATTATACAATTATCTATTCTGGTATGTTTCCATTTTAAAATAGTTTTCAATTTCAAGTTTTTCGCACTTAATCACTTTAACGGTAAACATATGTTGCTATCATACGATTACACGTATTACACATAACATAATATTGCAAGATTACGAACGTTTTTCCATTATATTAAATGTAATCTTAAGGTTTCTACTATTAAAATGGGATTAAGCCCCATATTAACTTATAATCCATACCATGATATAGAAGACGAAATTTAATTTAATAATGCTTCTAAGTTGAATGCTGAAGATAATATTTTAACATCGATTTTATATAATACGACACATAGGAAGGTACTATTATAAGTATTTAAAAATATTTAAAGCTTCTGCGAAATTATCAAATATGCTTTAAAGTTTTCGAATTTTGATCATTTTCTGTATGCAAGTAACTTTAATGACTTGCTTATTATGTATTACTATTCTTGCGGTTTCGTTTGGTGCCTTTTGCCACTAATATGAATAGCTTATTATTATCATTCATTGTAAGATTAAGAATACTTTGCCTCATATCATATATATGTGGTCACAAACAGAGTTGGGAATATCGGCAGTGACTATACAGTGGAAGCTACCCAAATATTATATCAATTTTCAATTTTTTATGAATGAATTTTTACTCCACAGTATTTATTATGATTTTTGAGGAGTGAAATTATTTGAGAAGCAGATGTCTATTATTGCAGAATAGACGAGAAACTATTTGCGGAGTAAACGTGAAATTTTTTTTTATTTGAAGCCAATACACCTCTGACTAATATAACTAAATCCTAATAATAATTCATAATGGTTCTTTTGTAGTTCGTAAATTACAAACTATCAATAAAATAATTAAATGAATGAATCATTGAAGTTAAAAGTACTTAAACTATGGAGTGAATATATGCCTGTTGAGGCTGTAGAATGAATAATAAGAACCATACATTACATTTAAATTGAAATGAATGAAGGAAACTGAGAAAAAACAACCAAATAAATGCGTTTAAAAAGAATGGAAATTATCTTATAAATATTACGATTAAATTCAATATATTTTATTCGTTTAATTAATGTTTTTGCATTTGACGCGTATATGTTTTGCATATTATAGTCATAATATATAACACCAACCCTATATTTATTAAAATATATTTATTTTAACAGAAAATTAATAAATTATGCTTTTTAGTTTCTTTTTAAATTATTAAATTTCTATTTATTCTTTATCCACTTACTTATACCGCAGTCTAATGAAACATTATAAATCTGATGGTTTACATTCTGTATATTATATAGAGGAATGGTGTAAGTAAAAAAGGTTTAATTGTATAAGATATAAGACAGCAAATCGTGGTATACAAAATTTGTTATCATCATAAAAGCAATTCCAAAAGTTTCACCAGAAATTAAATTTCATTAATTATTTTACCTCGATTTTCGTCTTCTAATTTAAACGTACCGAACAAACCTACCAAAATGTTGAATAATATACGAAAATTTATAAACGTGAAAATACATGATGCCGGTGCGGTGATGATATAAACCACAATTTACTTTTCTGTGTATAATAATGACAATAAAACATGAATTCATATTACATATACAAATACAACAAAATGACAATGCAAAAAGCGTATCATTTTGTATTATATTCAAATATCCGCCCCAACAAACCACACCTTTTCATTAATTACAAGAGTTTCAAAATTTTCTCATATATTAGTTTAGTTGAATTTTGTTTTATATGCGATTTCATATGGTTGTGATATAAGGAAATATAGCTACTATTTTGTATAAATGGATACGATAATATACTTATTCACCTCTAAAAACAAGTAAATCCGCAAAATATATAGGTACCGATTTCGAATGAAAGATATTATTACTTCTGTCCCAATTATATATACATACAATTCAAAATATATTTGGTATACATATATTATCAGTAGGCAAATATGGGTAGGTTAGTGTAATTTTGCATTTCCATTCACATGATAATAATATAATGTTTAACATACTATTCATGTGTACGTACCGATTTCATTTTCTTATATTGCGTTAAAGTAAACTGTGTACATCGTTAAACTTTGTGTCCTTCGTTCGCTGAATATAATATGATCATTTAGATGAATTTTCTTATAGAAAGATTTTCTTATTGTTCTCATTGTACAAATATTTATGATGTAAAGTTCTATTTGTCAGATGTTTTTGTATATTAAGTTTCTAAATAGTAGTGTTTCATAATATAATATTATACTGAAAATGTGACACTGTTGTTCATTTGTGACATTTTATTTTGAAGCACTTTTTGTGCTCTATTTAAATATAATAATTTCCATATTACTTACTTTGGTCTTGTTGAATAGGCATTATCTATAGTTTTAATTTTCTTTATATACATACAAAATGTAGTTTTCAACATCATGATATGCCTAAAATCCTATAAGTCTTGGCAATATGAATCTTCCAGATATGCCTTGTGCATTCTTTCATTACGCTATTATAATATAAAGAGCTCCTTAAATGACAGTACATATACAATTCGGGATATTATATTTTATTTATGTATTTTAACAACACCTGTTAATAAAATAATAATAATAACATGTAAGTATGTGGTAAAACTATATGTGCCGGTGTACTCTATGATATGAAAATAACGAACATAATATAAGTTGAGTATGAGCAGCGAATACATATTATTTTCCATGAAACTATTATAATAAACATGCAAATAAGAACATTTAATTTATACTTGAAACGATATTAGAGGCATTAGTGTGACACAATAAAGGATTATATATTATATGCTATGTTCGTTGGATGTGAACGTTTTATTAGGAGAGGAACCAGGAATGCTAGGTACGTTAGATAATATATATTCAACTTTTATATAGATGTATTAAAATATTTCTAAAGGGCCCATTCAGATCATATATGAAGCTTATTTCAAGCGAGCGCTCTTTTTTTTTATTTTTAATGGCAAAAATTTTTGAAATAGAAGTTTATGAGAATGGGTTCTAAAATGCTTATTACACTGACGTTTAACTTTTAATTAAGTCAAAATAAATTAATGTTCTCTATATTATACTCTTCAAGTGTGATTTATGATAGCACAAGTATTTTTTTTTTTTGGTATGGATACCCATTGCTTACATTTATACATTAAACATTGAAAATTCCGATGTTATACAGGGTGTCGATGTGTGAAATAGCACCTCAGCTAATATTAAAAATTAATTACCAAGATTATTAAATATATTATAAAATTTCAAATACTAAACATATTTAAGTATATCTATATGTATTATGAGTTTATTGTGAGCCATAAATAGTTTTTTTTTTGTTATTAAAAATTGAAACACCCCGTAAATGATAGTGTTTGTAGAGACGGATGTGTCATTCTAAATGAAAATTATCATAAAATGTTATTATGTTTACGTGAATTTAAAATGTATTAAGATTTAAGCTCTTTCTTATACGTGATTCAGATCAAATTAATTATTTAATTTTGCCAATTATATCAACCAGTACCAGTAAAATTCATAATTGTTTTTCATTTTATTATATGTAATTTTTTCACATTATTTGAGTAGCAAAAGATACAATAATACTTAATTATTTTAAATTGAAAACACTAGATAGATAGATCATTGGGTGGCCAAACATTAAGCTTAGTTTTTTGATAATATGAAATAAAGCTTTGGATTAGCGATTTTGTGTTACTGTGTCAGGGGCTTGAATTAGGCATTTAGTGAGCGGACATAGGTCATTGATAATTCATTAAATACAGTATATAAGGAGCTTTTGATTGATCATTTCTACTTTAGCAAAATTTGGTTTCAATTTTTATATCCCCACAAATTTTCATCAAGCTTGTTTCTAAAAATTAAACAACATATGAAAAAAATAAACAAATATTTTTACTCATTTTCAAAATTGACTTTTCTATATAAAACTCTTTTATTTAAGATTTCTTTAAACGCTTTCGTAAAATAGTCAATATTTTGGCAAAAACAACTTTATCGTAGGCATAATTTATATAGTTAATTAATTTATCATATTTGCCAGCAAAAAAATAAAAAAGGGATCCAAAATTATTTCCTTTTTTATTTTTTATTTTCGATAATATCGAAACATATATTATTTTGTACATATTGTGTTCATTACAAATGTAATCAAATTTTCATACCCAGCTATAAAATAAAACCGCATGCCCTTTAAATTTGAATGGACCTAGCAATATATTTTAACTGTATAATAGCTGAATATAACCACGAAAATGAAGTGTTTCATTTCATAATATAACATGAAATTCACACAAACACATATCCATATAAAATATGGCCAGATATTAAATAGTCATATAACACCCAATGTACCGCATACGTGTATTATAGAACCATCAGATATTATATGTAGTATTGTTGTATGGATACATTATATGTAATATTGTAATATATAATATATACAATGTACTTGTACATATATAGATATATAATATATATAAATATATATATCATATGTGTGGATGGTTTATATGGTTTAATTTATCTTGTGGTCAGCAGATTGCGTATATTGTCTACTTAAATCGTTCTAACACAATTCAAAGTCGGGTCATTTTGAGTGTACTATAATACGACCATTTAGACTCATCTCGACTTGAACTTCTATAAATGAATTTACTATATATCATGTCGCTTTTATAATACATTCAACATTACCTACTGCCACTTTAATATACTAACTATAAAATATTTTGATAAATGTTTGTGGTACCATATTTTCTCTAGTAGAATAGACAACATTACATTATATATCGTTAAAACTGAAAGTGATGCTGTTAAGTAGATTAGATTGGAACTAAGAAATGTTTTACGTTTCTCTTTAGTATTGCTCTGTATTATATTTGTTTGTAGAGAATTACAAATATATGAGATTGATTGTTTTTTGTGTAAAATAAATAAAGCTAAAACATTATTTATAAGTATTCTACATTTATTATTAATTTATTGCCAAAAGGGGATGTTTTCAGTTTTATAAACTCTACTGTTTTTAATGGTATCAACTTTTTGTTACGAATTAAATTTATCGCCTAGTTACTTTTTTTCTCTATGACAATGAAAATAAATTAATAGTTTGGCATTTTTATTTCATTTACCTAGCGAAAGACTTTAACTTTCATCAACTAAATCTACCTTCTTTTATTTTACCTTATAGTACGGTTCTAATAAAAACTATCATAAATATTTGAAATGGTTTCAATGAAATGCACTATTCAAAAAACTTTTTTCATACTCGTAATAATACAAAATTATAAAATGTATTTGAGAATGAATCAAAACTAAAATGACACATTTTCTTTTCTTTCTATTTTATTGTCAAACATCATCGTTTGAAATTTAATAAAATTTAATACTTCAATGAAAATGAAATTAAATCGCTTTTCTTTTTAGGTTTAATTAACTTGAAAAATGTTTTTGTTAAGTCTTAGATAGTCAATGTACAATATAGCGGAACTTCTTTCGCTATACTCCCTATGCTGTAAACTAGATTTTCTTATGGGTGCCACTCGGCATCACATTTATTATATTCATACATACATACCTAAAATCTATATATGAGATTTTTCTTGTTAAATTTTGCCTGTTCAACTTGCATTGCAAATTCATGTCTGTGTTGAATGCTCACTTGAAATGTAACCACAAAATCTAGAAATAAACCTGACTTTAAATGAAACATGAAAAGAGTTTTAAGAATTCTCAAAACATTTTTTATTAAATTAACTATTTGTATTCCGGAATTTTAAAAAAATCGTATGGCTTTATACTTTTTATGAAAGTCAAAATCTAAAGCGTTAATAAACAAAAATAAAATATTGAAAATCATGAAAATCATAGGCCATACAAGACCAGTTAAAATAAACCAAACTATTACAAATAATAATAATTAAATTTAAAATATACTTTGATTTAAAGTTCTGATGATGTTTTTATTAACTATACTTAGTTGAATATTAATTATATAAGCTTTAGAAACTTTATTTAGTACATTGAAATACTTAAATATAAATATTTTTTAAAAAAAAAATTACGGTGATTTAATTTAATTTTTAATAATATGTCAAATGCAGAAAAGTAAATGTGCATAATTAAGAGGTGAAGCAAGTTAGCCTTTTAAAAACGTTTAATAAAATTCATTCATTCAGAAAAGAGGTAAAAGCTTTTTTTTTTTTAGTAATTTCTTCCTCTTTTTCTTTTTGCAAAAATGTTAAGTACTTACTTGCTTTACGTAAGTTGAATTTTATTTTTCTATTTACTTGTCAAATATTAATGAAAGTCCATCAAAATTTATTACAAACAATTTCTTTTTTTTTAAAAAAGCTATTTCACTGATGTTAAAGCAAATAGAAAATATTATATTCTATACATTTTTTTAATACCTTATTTCGTAATCTAATTATAAAAACCTATCCTCTGATACAGTTTTAGAATGAAGTCAAAAGAATATATTTTCCGGTATCCATAAATATGGTGATAGTCTCTGCTTAATTAAGTTAGTTTGTATAAAACAAAAAGAAATAAATCAGATTTGCAGATTTTCACAAAGATTTTAATTATAGTTTTGTATTATAAGTTTTTCTCGTTTTCACGAATTTCACTTCTTTAACAAAGTTAATTTAAAATAAAATTTTATTAATATAGGCGCTTTCATTTACTGCATATTAGTAAAGTTCAGTAAAGTTTTGTTTGAATTTTTTGCAAAAACTCTTGTATAAGTGTACCGGAGAGGGTCATAATGTATGAAGTTGTGCCTTCAAATTTAAGTGGGAGTCGGTCATAGATGATTTTTCTGTACGATTCTCCGTTTAGAAGTTATTGGTATTAACAACTTTACTGAACTTTACTAATATGCAGTAAACGAAAGCGCCTTATATTAGTAATTTTATTGTCATGATATATTGTGTGCTTTCAATATCATGTAGAACATCATAAAAAGCTTTCATGTACGTGAATAATTATTACCTACAACATGAAATTAATTTGCATGAATTATTTGTCCTTTTTTTTTATTATTCTAAAAAGAAAAATTATCATAAAATTTTTGCTGATCTATTTATTTTTCTCGCAAATAACGTTCAAAATTGACAAGAATAAAATATGAATTTCAAATTATATCTTTTTAATCTCGTTTCCATATATATTTTTAAATGTTACCACCACACACCGCATGCTATTTGGTACAATATTTATTATACATATTTATATATCAATGCATTTCATCGTATAGTTTTTTTTTTCTTCGCATAAAATTTTCTTTAATGTAATATCCCATTCTTCAGGGAAATCAATTTCGATTTTCAAACAATATCATATCAAGTATGTATGTGCACTTTATTATAAGATATACCGTCTAGATATTAATACCAATCTATATAGTTTAATATGTATGTATTGTATATGTATACTCGTATCACTACACTACCAATACCAACCAATCAATATACGAATGTATATCAGTGTAATAAATACTATATAATCTATAACTATATAAATGACTATGTATGTATTTATAAAATGGGTTAGTTTTATTCGATCGTTATGTAAACGAAAGAAACAAAAAATAAAAAGAAACAGAATGTCGATCGTTCTGATATAGAATATAAAAAATAAAAGAAATAATAAAAAAAAATAATAAAAAAAAATTAAAAAAAGAAGAAGAATCATATAATACGAAAATAATAAAGTACTCACTTTATTATTAAAACATATTTTTGAAATTTATCGATACATTCTTTTAACATGAAATAAAATAAGAGAAATATTTCTATATCAGAATTTTTAAAAAAGATAATATTCTCATAATATGAAATATTTTTAGATCTTAAGATTAAACAGAAATAAAACAACAAAATATACTTACTTTAATATAAAATAGTTTTACTCATATATTATTAAACATTTCGCATAATTGAAATATGTTTGTATGCTAAATAAATTTAGTACGATAAAAACAAAACTAATTTATAAAACATTACATAGATTAATTTTTTTGTTTATAAACATAATTTGAGCGGTTATGGAAGAATAAATACTTGAACAACAAAAATTGTTACCTTAAGGTTTAACGAAAAAAAAAAAACAACAACCAAAAATATGAGAAAATTCAGTTTTTTTGTTCCACGTCGTTCTTAACGTTAAACGAACATAGCAAAACCTTAAAGCCTATGGAACTTGCAGATATATATAGTTACTGAAAATAGCGAATTGAAATTGATTTACAAATGCCAAAGTTATAAATGTTAGACATTGTAAAATTAAAAATGCGATTAAATAAAACATAATTTTTATTCTAATGAAATGAAATCTATGACGAAAGCCTCTAACCATTGTATGGATGTGGGCACAAAATGTCTCCAGTTAATAATTAATCTTAGGCAAAGATCCGTCAAGTGTTTTATACTTTAAATCCTCAGAACGAACAGCCCCTCGCCTTTAAATCTGTGTGCATGTCTTTTCACAATATTCAACAAGTTAAATCTAACACAAAATAAAATGTTTGAAGTACTCAAAAACCGGACAGAAATAGTTTCTTTTTCATTTGCAATTTATGATATATGAATTGATATACATATTAGTTTATAAAATAAATAAACAAAAAAATAAATTAATAGCTTTTTTTATGCACAATAAAAGTTTTGTTAAGGTCATAATTAATAACTTATATGATCTATCTTAAATGTAACATGATACCAAATTTTTTTTTGTTCATTTTCGTAGTAAATAGAAACAATGAAAGAAACAGATTCATCTAATTATTAACCTCTGTAGTAAATCTTTCCATCCATGTAACTATAAAAAGATACAGAAAACAAAACATTAAACATATAACCACCGACAACCGTAACATAATACCCCTCCAGTATTTGGAATTAAGATAATGACATGTCTGTCTGTTGCCACTTATTCGGATAGATTTATATACATAATACATTTAATAATATAATATTACCTATTTAATTTCTATGTCAACATTATGTACTATAATATATAATAAATAAAATACGTGAACCCTAAAATTCATCTTTACAATATCAAATAATTACGTTGATCCATAGTTCTTAACCGTACAATACCTCATTGCAGACAGATAGGCGTACCTTTCCACAAGTAATATTATTCCATAAACCCAACTTATGTGCGACTGTGCGTATATTATTATTTGTTTAATCTCTAAACATTTAATCGTACCGCACATAACATGCATATTTACTTAAAGATTAAATTTGGCTTTACTATAAATAATTTAGTTTATTATATAAATTTACATAAATAATTAAATTAAAATATAAGTGAGAGAAACACAGCATTTCTATTTTATTAAAATAATAGATGTGTGCGATATTTTCATTTCAAACATTTTCTAGCGAAACATTATAGTGAAGAATAAGAAATTCATGAAATATAAATTAAATTAAAGGAAAAGGAATAAGAAAATTAATTACTTTTGTCAAGGTTACTTTTCTAAGTTGTTTCTACTGTAATACCTACTTTTCTTTTTTATTAATAAAACAGCTACCATTTGGAAAACCTTGCTGTGCTTCAATCAAATATGCGTTTCATTTTAAACGAAAAGTTAGCATGGATTTGTTAAGTTTGACATGTTTTGGGCATTTTCTTTAAAGAAACGTCATAAACAAGTGCTTGTCGTACATATCAACGCATTTATAACGTTAATATGTAAGGAAGATAGTCTATAGGCACTGCCTTTTTGGTCAAATGCCGAATTCCCAAAACTTGAAGCTTTAAAAGAATTCAAGTAAGCTGAATATACGTATTCCTAAGTCTATAAAATGTTGATCTGAGCGCTTTGTCTCTGAACCCACACATAAGAATCGTATTCCTGAGATTTTGAAAACCCCCTAATGTAATTTTGGCCATTTAAATAAAATTAAAATTTTCAAGGCGCACTTTGGTGTTAATTTTTATCGTTATTTTTAATTTATGTTAACTTCAAAACTTTCCACCAAAAACAAATTACTGAAAGCAACAAATAAATAAATTAAATGTTTCACAATAATAATTAATAAATTGATTTTAAAATACTGTTTAAATAATTACAGTGCAATAAATTCACAGTAAAAACATCATAAATTTCAAAATATAAAAAATTTCAAATAATTTTACAATAATTGAACACAATATAAATCATCATTAAAATCAAATATCGTTTTTATAACGCCATGTTGCACAAAGATACCACACAATTCCCATATATAATATTATTGATTGGTTATTTTTTGTAACGATACTCAAATAAAAATTTCTTGTAATAACTGCCCCAAAGATACCCATTCAAACTGAACAGCTTTCCTTTTCTTGGTTATTTTTTTCTTCATTTTTTTTTAAACGTGAACAACCACCTCTTTACAATTTTTTTTTTTTTTTAGAAAAATATCTTTTGATGACCATTTATAACGCATACATCGGCACTGATATAAAATTTCATCTCGAGAGTGCGATTTGTCAGTATAGAGGTTGTTTTATATATAGAAAAAGGAAATATATGATAAAGAATTCTATGTATACATTTTATATATCTAAGTATAGGTGTGGCACTTCACTTAGATATATTTGAAACACGAAAAAAAAGGATAATGTTTATTGTATATGAAATTATAATGGAGGCTGAATGGCTATCGATGTGCTAACTTCTTGAAAATAATACAAAATAAGGGTAAAATGCTTGAAGCAAAAGAGAAAGTCTATTTTTCAAATCAAATAGCAATCTAGAGCAAAGCGCAGTATTGTTTTTTATAAACACTAAAATATTTTGCAGAAACCTTTTTCTTTATTTCTTAACGTTTCGGTTCATTTTGAATTGCTTTGCTTGTCTTTCGCTTTTTTACTTTTCTTATGAAATCGTATTAAGTATAAGTAAATCAAACGCAAATATTTTACGTAAGTTTTTTTTTTAAAACTTAGCTATTTGGTTGACGATGTTGCAAAGAAAAAACCACTCTTGACATCTATTTCCAATGGAATTCATAGTAACCGCATCCTTACTTTGTTGCTGGATTCAAAAGAGACTCTAAAAAGCAAAAAAAAAAAAATATTAAGAGTAAACTATAGAGAATTTGATCAAATGCACCCGAGGGACTTTAATCACATTTGCTCAGAGTCTATCTACACATAGAGGTGGAGGTATTCATTTTGTGTATATTGTATTGATGGTAGTTTTTTTTTCTGATCCCTTTCAAGCTTACTTTTTTTCTCGAAGTGCTCAGAGCATTGAATATAATATTATGGGGTAAAAAAAAACATCCTGTGCTTTTGTATGCTGTGCGGGTGCGGTATGCTGTATATGTATATGAGAGCACATTTAGTTAGGTTTGTATATAAATCAAATGAAAAAGCTTATAAATTGAGTTTCATATTCTTGGTGCGGCAAATGTTCTGGGGTTAATTAAATAAATTGGTTATGTTTATATAAAACAAATATTAAATGGATTTTTTACTACAAAATCAAATGAAATTCATTGCAAATTTGTATTTTATGATACAATATTTTGTATAGTTACTATCCGTCATATTAATATTATGAGAATCATTTTTCTTTTTAACTGAAATATATTCGTACGTTATTTTTTAATGGATATATAATTCAGCTTAGGAAATATTTGAAATTAGGTTAACCCACATTTTAAAAAAATTTCAGGAGAGACAAAAAACTTCATACGCTTGCTATGTTAATGCATGAAAATTCGTTTTCAAATTGTCGGAAAAATTTTGTTTAATGACAAAATATTGAACATTTGTGTTTCTATGTCAACGTAGGATGACATCCAGCATCTTTTTCCATCATTAAATCATTTTCCAAAAAAATGTGAGTTAAGCTATTTTCAACTTAAGCCATCGATATCATATTATGTGGAAGCTATTTTTAACTTTCCTGATAGCGCTATCAGACATGAAAACTTCCCTAATTTTTTGAAATGTGGGGTGAATAGGATTTGGTGTTAAAATGGTTTCGAAAAAAAAACATCATATTTGTGTATCGTGTTTAGATCAATAAAAGGAATCATATGTAATCGTTGAAGATGTAATTTATGATGAATTATTTAAATTATAAATTTTCCAAAATATTTATTAATTTTTTCTTTAACTTAATTTATGGTAAATTATATGGTAAACTGGGTTTAGTTGATGCAGTATATGTGTGTTTGGTTAAGAAATCTGGTAGATTTTTGCCTGTTAGCTGTTACATTCAATTACATGACGGAAAGTCACAAACACAGAAAAAAAAATCTTTTTTCGATATTCTTTGGATTGTGTAAATACATAATAATCATTAATCACTTATGGAACGAAGAATGATTCTCTCTTGATACTATGTTTTTTTTATGGTTCATGATTTCTTAAAAATTAAGCAGTGCATCAATTAATTGAAAGCATTTTTTAAACACAATATTTGCCCATCACTATAAAATATCTATCAATTATGTTAATCCTGAATACAATCAAATTGTGCCACTGTAGAATATCGCTGAAATTATTAAATTATATTAACTTCATAATTTGATTATACAATAGCAACGAAAAATTGAATACGTGAATTATGATTTTGAGTAGAGATTTTACACTTCAGTATTTATTACGTACATATTTTATGTTTAAATTTAATATTTTCTATATATAAAAATAGCATTTATTCATATTTTCAGTGCATATTTTGAATGCAGCGTATCAAATATATTCTATGGAGTTATACATATTCGGAATTGGGATTCGGATAACCACATATATACTTCTAAATGTAATAATATTATTTTAATAAAATTTAATTCTCATTGCATGTCTCAACACACAACGCAGAAGTGTATGTAATATAATTTTGGTGGTTATTAAACTTGAATGCGATGTTATTTGAAGTGAAGCTTTAATTTGAATTTAGTTTTATTAATTTAATATCTTTAAATCATGATACGTAGGACGATGTTATAATACGCTGTACCTACGTAAGTACCTACTTAAAATAGAGTTCAAAAATATAATAAGAGAATAATTTATTTAATAACTATTTTTATGATATGTGTATACATTCAAATCATTAATGAAAATATATACATTTGACATTCTAATTAATTCTGGTTAGAAATCAAATCAGATCATATTTGCAGGAATTATTTTAATTACTTTTAGTTTTTATATTTTTTTTAATTAAAACTAATTATGAAAATTATTAAAATAAATTCAAATAAGAGAAAACTTGTTAGTTTTTTTTTTTTGCTTTTAATTAACGCAAATAAACAAATCAGGAATTGTTGTCAAAAAATTATAGTCTCTGCTCTTTTTATGCGTGGTGCTTACTAAAAAAAAAAAAATTAAATTAAATTCTTTTGTTCTTTTTGTGATTTATTATTCAAGCAGAACAAATAAAATATTAATATTTTTTAAAACAAAATTACTTTTCGAAATGAAACTTTTCATCTACAAATATTTAATCAACTCTAGTTTTCCCAGTTCCAATTCAAAATAAATAAATTCTTTGACCAGTTTTAAAATTAAACATAGGGAGGTAAATAAAGATTGTTGACAAGTTTTCAGTATATTCACTCTCACTACTCACTAGTTCTCTTTTATATAGGTACTTAAAGTACTCAATTTAAAAATATATTTCACCAAAATATATTTAAACAGTTTCATATTTCTCCGTATATAATTTTATTGCCCATTGATATTGATATGATTAATACTCTAATTAAAAAAACTTAGGGTATTATATATGAAAAAAAACCTAGTTTTTTCTTAAATTTTCACTAAACTATTTTTTATTTTCAAGAAATATCATTTCGCACTATGTGCGTTCGTTAGGTAGATTTATAAGCTTTCTATTTGTTTTTTGATGGACTTATTCGGTCAATATTTACAAAAG
>JAABKK020008542.1:0-24340 GCA_011634745.2 Catotricha subobsoleta
GATGTCAAATGTTATGTTGAGGGCAGGATGATGATTATCCTCTTTAACTAGTGGATCATCCGAACGGGAGACAGATAGATGATTGGGTGGTAAATTCGAGATTACAAGATCTAGCACACGATTTAGTGTGTTCTTAACAGGATTATACTGGAGTAAATTAGTGAGTGCGAGGGTATCCAAAAGCAGATTTGCCGCCCTTCCTTGACATGATTGAGCTTGACAATGACCGTCTGAAGTTGGTGCCCAACTTATGGTTGGGAGATTAAAATCACCCATGATTAAAAATTTAGAATTAGGTTGCAAGACATTCACTTTATCATAGATATTATCAAGCCTTGGTTTGTAATAATCATATTTTGAGAGAGGCGGAATGTAACTGACGCAAACATACAGTTTATTATTAGAATTTATACTTAAGTTCAACCAAATGTTTTCTGTACCACACTCCCATGTTATCATTCTGTACGAAGCGAAACATTTTTTCACGGCGATTAAACATCCACCTCCGTCCGACTTATCACTTGCTTCAAAATCTCTGTCGATTCTAAATACTGTGTATTGGTGTTCATTAAAAATTTCTGGTGTTGAGATTTGTTCATTTAACCAAGTTTCACAGATTACAATAATGTCGTAATCATTGGCCAGTATATTAGGTCTTATTACATCGAGTTTCGTTTTCAATCCTCTTACATTTTGATAAAATCCATGTAGTAACATTAATTTTTTTTAAAAGAAAAGAGAGAGAAAATATATATATATATATATATAAATTAACAATAAATAAATTTTATATAACAATATTATATGTATAAACTTAAATAATATTTTATAATTTGATAGCAATAACATATTAAATTGACATGGTGAAATCACCCCGAGTAAGTTAGAAATATTTAGATTAAATTAATGTGTATTTACTGATATTTAATTATTACATTCCATCTATTTTATTTTTTCCATTGATTTAATCGGTTTTTTGTTTATAGTTTATTAATTGTGTTATTTTATTTTATTTAATTATTTCTTTTTTATTATTTATTTTTATTTTTTTATTTTTATTAATTTTTTATATTTATTTGAGTTAAGATTTATATTTTTTTAGATCCTCCAATGAGTTTAATGCTGTTGCCTTTGACCCAGCGACACCAACCACTTGAACCAAACCATCGACGGTAAACACTTTAGTTAAGGCCCTATTCCTTTTCAACTCATTAGCAGCTTTATAAATGGAGTTATTACCTTTTGTTAGGTTCTCGTTGATGTACACTCTACCTTCACCTAATAATCCAATTTCATTAAGTTTTAATGTCCGATGCTTTAGGTAATTGGAGAAGAATGTTTTCTTGAAGTGTGGCGAAATAAATTGTATTAGGATCGGAGTATTATTCGCATTATTAATATTCTTGTTTACTAAACGAACGTATATTTGGTGCTACTATACAGCAATCAATCTTGAATTTGATCACATTTGCTATTTTTGAGAACAAATCATTTAGGTTTTCGTTTTCATCGTTTGGAATACCCCTAACTATTAAATCACAGATTCGGTTCTGACGTAGTAAATTATTTTCAGATATCGTAATTCTATCATTCACCTTAGAATAAGCCACTTCAATTTTATCAATTCGACTCCCAAGTGAGTTCGTTAGAGTAACAATTTCTTCACTTAAGTGCTTATGTGAGACTGCCAACTCGTTTTTTACGTTTGCGGTTATAGCTTCTTTTAATTCATTGTTTACTTGCCCAATATAAGCTGCTATATCATCTAGACTAACAAACTTGCTTGTGCCTTCTGTACCTGAGGTGTCGGATAGGTTATTTTCTTGACGTTGCCGCTTTTGTTTGGGCATCTTAACACTCTAATTATAATCTCGTAGTAATAACAATTTATACATACACGTTGTAACAGAACTTGATAAATTTGTAGACGAATGTTAAGTACAACTAAGTAGTATATAGGTTATGTTCACTTTCTTGCAACAGAAAATGTTAATTAATTTTGAACGAACACTAACACCGATTAAATTCTTATACTATTTACTCAGAATAAAATTCTTAAGTTGAAAATGATGTAATTAATGCATAATAAACTAGTTTTAAAACAATTAAGCAATTTTTAACTCAGAGCGATGAAAACGCATGTCTTATACTTTTGACATTTCATCTCTATATAATGTATACTCTTCCGCCTACCCTGTATATACCTTAGACAAAATTCAAAACTGATAATACTGTATTGATAATCGACTTATCTGATTCATTTATAGTTATTATTAAAATACTAAAATAAAAAAGAATCTTTCAAAAACTCACATTAAACAAAATTAATTTTAGTCTATTTTATTACTAATCAATATCTGTAGGCAGGCAACCAAATATTTTTGTTTTATGAATTTAATTTGTGTACGTATGTGTGAATACAAAAATAACCTTTTTAGAAATTTACCTTAATTAAATTAAAATCATGAACAAAACATAGAAATTTTTTATTTTCAAAACATAGTTGTTCCAAGAAAAGTAATTTTTAAGTTTTAATATTAATAATTAAAGAAGATCAAAATCAAAAAAAGAAATAAAATATAATACAAAAAGCCACAATATTTGTACATTTTTTATTAAACTGAAATATCAAATAGATTTTGCCGCATAAGTATTTCAATTCACTACCAAGTTATGTGTGTAATTCTGAAAAATATACTTTTATGCATAAGAAAGAAACGGTGTGGTCATCCGCTTATATATATATATATATATGTTAAACTATTCAACAATTATAATTTTATGTTTGTTTATATTGTGTAAAAGAGATAAAAAAAACAAAAAAATCTTTTTCATGGATACGCGTGTTTTTAAATTTCAGTTTACGGATTTATGCATTCTATTGACTTCGCTTCCTTCTCTTAATGAAATTCATAAATTATAACATTTTATAAAATGCACTCAGACGATAAATTAATGGGAAATTGAAAATTACAATAGAATAGACGACCGTCAATAATTTTTATTGAATATCAATTCAATATTTAATAATAAGATTAAATAAGTACTATCTAGGTCTATTGTCTGCATCCACTACACTCCCATACCTTTTAAATGGATATTGATTTAAAACGAATGTATCTGAATTGAAGAAATATTATAACGTCTATTCATTGTTTTCCTGCTTCATTCGTATTTGTAGAGCAGATAATAATTTCTTCCTGGTAGCTCTACTACTCTATACGATGCGTTGTTGAACGTCAAAAACTTTCATACAGATGAATTCTATTCAAATTTAAATTCGATAATGCGCTGAGATATTATCTCTATACCATTAAATACGATTATATAGGAATAAATTTCTTTATTGTAAGACAACGTACATAGAGGTGCATAGAGAAAGTGATTGTGTGTGTGTGAGAGAGAGAGAGGGATAGAGGGAAATAGAAACACACATTTGAAGAAAATATTTTTCTCTATTATAATGTTTATATATTTCCGTTTAAGTATATCGCCTTATATCCCTTTAAATACCCAAAATGAAAATATCATTTGTAAAATGTGTGAAAATATGAGATAAAATGTTTTAAACCGATTAAGGGCTCGAGGAAATGATTGTATATATTTTCAAATTGAAAATGTCGAAAGTATTAAATATCGTAACATTTTTTACTAAAAGAAAAAAATATAGGGAACAATTGAATATCATAATATCAATTAGACCTAAGCCTAACGATAATATACATAATACAATCAAAGAATATATTAGCCAATATGTACGACATCAATGACGCATAACTTTAATTCTGGATGTATAATAATAATATAGGTGGGGTTAGACTCTTTGAATAATATAATTAAATTAAAATACTTTTAACTCAACATACCGTAATAACATTGATAATGAAATATAAGGTAAACGTAAAATGAATCGAATAAAAAAGGAATTATTTTCTGTCAATTCAAGTTAAGAGAATAAAAGTATTTAAAATAAAAATTATTCCTTTTTTTTGTCCGCTTCTGTTTTTCTTTTTTTTTTAAACTAAGTAAGTACAAAATATAAAATATATATAGAAAAAAAGTTCTTTGTGAAATAATTTCACAAAATGTATTCGAATTGAATGCAAATTTATCTCAGCGTACAACAAAAATAATAACAAAAAAAAAAAAAAGAAAAATAAAACGAAAATAATAATAATAAAAAGCGGTCATTTGAATAATTGAATTTATGCAAACAGTTTTGAATTTGAAATTTTGTAAAATATTTTTACGTTTTTATTTGGCTGAAGCCGGATTTTTATTGAAAGACTGTAGTGGTTTTATCTTTTGTGGGTATTTTATTTAAAATATGTGAGAAAGAATGAGGTGCAAATAAAAAAATTGAATATTTGGACCACCCACTCATCTTCATCAACTTCATCTATGAATATAAAAAACGACATGCCTTACCTTTCCTAATGCGCTTATACTTACCTAAGTTTTATAGAAAGATATAATATATTGCTTTCGTTGGTTTTATAAAATTTGCATTGTGGTTAAGTATATCGGTTGCAAATATATAATCGCTTCTTCTCAGCATGAAATGAATAAAAACGAAAAAACTATTGATTTCTCTAACAAAAAAAGACAAAAAAAAAACGAGAAATCTCTTCATTAGCTAACGTTCCATTCTCAAATAAATAAATAACGACAATAACTTACAAATGCAATAAAATTGTTAAATTAAGTGAGATGAGATTAGAATTAACATTTATTCAATTTGGTAAAGTTGTAAAAACTTAAATGTCAGCTCGTAAAAGTTTTAATAGTTTTAACAATAAAAATATGAGGCTATTAACACATGATGTCAATCAAAATCATATATAATTATAATTACGGTTATAAAACAAGCGATGATCGGACTCGTTGGTAATACATATTATTATTGTTAGTAGTTTAGTACCATCAAGTACAGAACAATATTATGAACAATAAATACGATATAATAATTTCTGTTTCATTTTAAAATACTTTTATGGATTTCGTATGTTTGTTATTTGGTTATAGTGTAATGACCCCAGAAACACACTCCCAAAGTTTGGGCTATTTATTCTGGGACACCCTGTATAATTAAATTAAGGTTCTTACAAATTAGTTTAATTTGGTGACAAACCGCGTCACAACTGTACCTGCATATTATTATAATACATACTTATTATGGTTAAATGAACTTTATTTCATTTCAATAAAATATTTTTCTATCAGGGTATATATAGTTTAGATGATTTTGATCGGATAAAAATAACACTACTTTGGAAGCTCATATTTATTTCAATAGTTCCAATTTTTATTTATTAAATATAACAATTAAGAAAATAATTAAATTTCCGAGTCAAACGATGTATTGTTCTTAAATCTTATTTATCGCATCACTCAAATATGCTATGAAACGTAAGTATTTGATATAACTTAAAAAATAATATTTTAAGAAGTTATAAGTACCATTCAGCCAGAGGTGCACACGCTTTGGATTTCTGGCGGGGGGGAATTTGTGAAAAAAAAAAAAATCTTTAGCAAGTAAAAACGTGAGAGCAAAAAAAATAAGGTCTTCACTTTTCTATACCGCGGAAAAAACCGCGGTGTATGCAAATCGATATTCTGAAAACCGAAAAAAGATACTATTCCGCGGAAAAACCCCGATTTAAAAAAAAAAATCTTCAAAACTCAGGGAAGGGTAATACAACCCCCCCACCCGTCTGCATTCAGCCGTCACGAAATTTCATATAATTTTGTAATGCCGCAGTAATTGCTTGTTGCAAAATATACTGGATTTTTACACTTCAAAATTATATGAAATTCTGGCAACAGCTGAAAGTAACACGGTGATAATAAGTATATTAGGGGTATACCAAGGCTTCGTACTTTTTCTTTAGCACTTCGTAGATTTTAAAATCTCCATATAAAAAAAATACGAAAGTACGAAATTCGTACTTTTTTAATTTTTTTTTATATCGAAGTACGAAGAAAAACTACGAAGCCTTGGTATACCCCTATTAATTTTAGTTAATCATACAGTTAATATATTTGTAATAAATTTAAGGAAAACAAATTTACGTTCATTGATAATATTTTCAGACTAATTAAAACTGAAATAAAAAAATTAAAATTATTTATTTTGATTTTATTGGTCTGAAAATATGCTCAATGATTATCAACGTGTTTCTTCAAATAAATTGCAAATATGTTAACTGTACGACTAATTAAAATTAATATACTTATTATCGCCGTGTTAAAATGCATTTTAATACTTGAATCATACGACGCGACGTCTGGCGGAAACATAATTTGGCCAACGTCTATGAACTAAAATCATGTCCTATTAGTAAAATTTAAAGAGGAAAAAAAACTGGGGGATTATTAAATGAAACACTCTGTATCATAAAAATAAGAGGATAAAGAGAATCTCATTTAAAATTGGCTTATAATTTGAAATATATGCGGTTCATCACGCAAATCTCACTTATTACACACACATCAAAAACTGGTAAATAATTTTAAAAATTATGGAAAATCGAAAATCTATAATTTCTTTCGACAAATGAAAGAAAATGCATTTATAAATAAATATCTATTAAAGCTTCAGCTGTGAAAAAGGGGTTAATAAATCTTCATTAAACCCTTAACATCATCCATTCTATCTTTCATATGCTTTATCTCTCATATACTTAATATCACATCAATGTTATTATGAAGAGAATATTGTTTATATGATGAGATTAGGTACGTCAACAGGCATATAATCGACTAATACTAAGCTGAGGGGTAAGTATATTTAGATATTGAGATCTCAAATAGCAATTAACATGCTGGGAAGTAAAATAGAGATGTTATATTTCGATTATCATTGTTATTATTACGTATTATTATTATTATTACATATTATTATTATTATTACTAAATATGATATATGCAGAAAATATTTTCGGTATTTTGAAGATCAAGAGACCAGAAGCTATACAGATAAAGTGTGAAAATAATAATACGGCTATTTATCTGAAGCCGTTGTATTAACCAGGAGATATTTGCAATATAATAAATGTGTGACACACATATTTAATATCCACAAAATTGTTATTTAATGCTAGCGTGATGTTGCTGTACGAATATTTAATAAATTGCGGATGAGACAATAAAATATAAACGGATAAAGAAAAGATTTTACATACATATCATATTATTATAATCGTCTAAATTTATATTATCAAAAGTGAAGAAAATTTTAAAATATTTAAAATGATTGTTATTATATACACATACACCTGTGGAGTATATAATATTATTGTGGGAGCAGATGGGGGTTTAAAACGATTGCAATAGTGATCACATAAAATGATATCACAGACAAAATAAATTGCAAAAAGTTGAAAGAAAATGAGCTCATTGGGTTGTTTTATTAAAAAAATAATTCCCAATTTCATCGTTCAGCAAAAAGGAGCCCGCATAAACAATTCCACAATATCTATTTCCTGTACAATTTCGCGAACAAAGTAAATATCCATATACCTATTTAGAGTTTGAAATATATAAACGTTGTTCATCTGTGGCTGCCTTCTTATTGCAAACTGTACGCTTGTTCAGCTTTTCGGTATTTAATTATATTTTTGTTTGTTTGGTGTATAAGTTTTGCACATCTCTTTGGATGAAAGTATTTCAATTTTAAATACATTGAAACATTTCACATACTAAATGACCAAAATAATATATAGAATTTGTAGAAAATGGATTTGTAACATAAATATACAATGCGCGGTTATACGCTATGCTTATGATCCTGGTTATTATTTTATAGATTAATAATTATTTGATTGACTATGCTTTCTAATAAATACTTAAAAACCATTTATAACGTAACCATACAGTATACTTGCGTCTTATGAAATTTTAGACCATTTCTGATTTTAATGGAAAATTTACATTCTTCATTCATGATTTATGAACCACAGATAGAAGTATTTCATAAATTATTTGTATTCTATTTCCTGTAGAAAGAATACCTGCTAGGAAAATTCTAATGCATATCAAACACAATATGGTTTGTTTGGTACTATTTATATATTGATCCGTTTATTTAGTGCTCGTACTATTTTTATTTTTTTTTATAAATAAGTTGAAAGACACCTGCGATTGAGATCTTTCTTCACTTTATATTCCATATTAAAAGTACATTCAGGCAATCAGTTCCTTTCCCATTATTCTTGTGTGGTCAATTGCCTATCCCATATCCTATTTTTAAACTTTAGATAGATTCACCACATCACATGTAACGTCTATGTAGAATGCAAACATACACAACAGTATGGCGAACATGTATTATTATAAAGATAAACACGTAAAACTAATTTCGCTATGTGGTCACACCTGCGGGATACAAACTAAATGAAATTTTGTGCGAGATAGTTTTTGGTACTTCTGACCAAATAGATTTTCTAAATTTTCATTTTCATTCTAGGCTACAACTAAATAAGTGAGTGTGTGTGTGTGTATAAAGTTGAATGTTCCATTCTACAACGGGTGAAAACCCATTCTATTCACATTTAATATAAGGCACAAACATTTGCAGGAGAAAATGCTATACTCGTACAAAATTATATAGTTTTAAGCTTTGACCTAATTATTATTAGACAAATAATGTATATATAGAGATGCACGAAATCTAAAATTTTATATAATATGTAATGGAAAAAGTGAATAATTAATTTTGTTTACTTCAAAATAATAATAGAGTAATCGTCCATTAGAACGAATGCATTTTCAGTTTATAAACTATAATTGAAAATATTACATTAAATTATTTTTATATGCATATTAATTATTTTAATTATACCCAAATGGATGCTTACTAAAAGTTTTATCCGTAAATTTTCATGTCATATTAGAGATCAAACCTCATAAAATATTTGCATTAATTGTATCTTCTTTTTTCCCTTTTTCGTAACTGATCTGAGCGTGCTGCATATAATAACAACACAACAAGCCAATCATTTTTGCTAAAAAAAAAAGAAGAAAAAAGAGAAATAAAAACAAGTAAAAAATAAAAGGAATTTCATGTTTAACGTTCATTCTGTGTGTGAGTTGTTATTTTCCACCATCATCAAAATGGTATTAAAACAAAAATCATAAGAAAACCGATGGGTGTTAAATCACTTGAGGCGCCATTTACCATCCGTGCTATAATATTGTATATTATTATAATACCTACAACACAACATAAAAAAAAGAAGTAAACCATCGACTCGCATCCCATCAGCAAGTCAGAATTAATATAAAAATATGAGCAAAAAAGTGAAAAAAAAAATTCCGATTACTCGTTGCCGTATGAATCCCATGATGCCGTGATGGAACAACAACAAACCGTTCAGAAAAAATAAACTAACTGAAAAAAAATCTTGTTGATTTTTTGTTGTGTGGCTGTTGCACAGCTCTCACAAACACTTTGCGGCGATGCTTTTTAAAATGTTAATAATAATATTTAATGGGTGACGAAATGGTTCCGTGTTTTATTTTAATTTTTTTTTTTTTTTTTAAATAGTTTAAAAAAATTATTATGTTCAATAAATTTGGCAAATTTATTTGATTTTTATATAATATGTTATATCTGTTCGCGCTTAAAATAGTGGTGTGTTGTATCTTGGAATTATATATCAGTTGTAATTGAATTAAACCTTAATTTAAAAAAAAACGCAAAATATCATTTAATTTAAATTTTTGACCAAATTCATTTTTCAACCATTCCTAAAGTCCTAAACAATGCCTTGAGAACAAAATATCTCTTGAACACTTAAACCCAAGTATTTAGAAAATCGAAGAATTATTAATTATCGAACCATAAGTGTGTAATATGTTCCGTTGAATTGAAGATTTAGCTACTTATGACTCAATTAGAGTAATACCTAAAAACGTTTCTCGTAACGCGCATTTCAACATTGACTAATTGTTTACCACCACACTCTATAATTTAATGTAAACAATATTTGAATTTATCTCGCATTTTTTATATTCAATTATACTATGAATCCCATAGAACTATGTGACTGGCACATACATCAACCCAAATCGATATTTTAAATAAAATACAATAATTATTCACTTCCTTATTTTGCAAGCACTTCATTTAATATGCATGTAATTTTCTCGTCACCATCATCAATATTAAATTCTAAATGTAAACACATTTTCTGTTTGTTTAATATATTTTTGAAGGACTGTTCTGTACAACTAGATGGTATCTACCTATAGACATAACGAACATTATAATTATTTCAAATATAAATTATACTGTTGCTGATGCTAGAGTACTTGAGCACAGCTCATATAACATACAATATAATAAAAGACTTTTCGATTGTACCTACCCTCCAACACCTTATTACTTATTTCATAAACCGTATAATATTCATAGTCGATCGTTGGTATATTTTCTTGTCAAATTATTTTGGCACACATTCATTCAACTCGTCAATAACTTAAACAAACCCTTATAATAATAAAACTTGCTTATGGCTCTTTATTTTATTATATAAATATAATAAGTTTGAACAAAACAAAACAAAATAATAAAAAAAAAATATATATATAAAATAAAACGAAATAGGAAAAACGGCAATATAATCGCGCGCACGTAATTATTTATCAGCCACCACACCGTGACTTTGCATAAAATATTATTTTAATTTGTTGTTTTACTCCTTCACTTATATTTATCCTCTATTTTTATTTGTTTTTTTTTTTTTTAAATTTCTTGTTGGTGGTGTATTGCTCTATACATTATTGCTGTTGCTTAAATTTATCGTAAATAAGGTATTCGTATACCCGACAATCTGTCTACTTATGGAAAAGTTTGTTATTTTACCTTTTTTTTTTTGCTTTTTCTCTTCTTTTTTTTCTAATAATTTTGTCTGCCTATCTTTACAACACCAGAGTTTGAGGGTAATATTAATACGTCATGCTATGCTAGAAAATTCTTTTTCTTGAAAACATATTTATATAAATATTGTACATAAGTTATTTTGACGATCGGTTATGATGATCATGACGCGATGATGACGGTGGTCTTAATAATAAATTAGGCGCGAAAAAACTGGTGTGATAACCTTGGCGATAAATACATATACATATTAATAAATTTTACCATTTATATTCAGTTCCTTATTGGCTCATTATTATTAAATATATTCAACACACAACACATTATACAATTTCTTATCCTTTCCCCATTAATTATAACTTTTTCCATCGATTCTTAACAGTGTTTTAACTCTATATAAAATATATTAGTACATTGCTTATGGTTTTACTTCATTCAAATAATAGAAAAGTTGAACAGAAATATGTATAACAGGTAAGCGTCAATATAAAGTGGAATGATGCTTTTCCAAAATACCAAACCAACCACACACCATGAAAATATAATGGTGTTTGGCTTATTAATTTATTATAAAGCAAATTTCTTCCTATTTGTTTGTTCTCTATATACCTAAACATATATATATATATATTTTCACTTAGAAAGAATTTAATTAACGAAATGAATTTTGTTTTGTATTTCTTTTTGATCTTTAATTATTAATGGTTTCGATAAAGTAATGTTGGCTAAATTAGCCAAAATTTTTATATTTAAGAAAAGAAAAATATGTGAAACGTACATAAATCCTTTTGAAAAGGGTAAAACTTTCTTACACACATTTTTCACTTTGGTAGAAACTACAAGTAAATCCGTTTGGTTAAAATTTAAGATTTGGGAAACTGATTTTTCATAAAAAAAATTATTAGATAATAAGTATTTATGTCATTCTATATGAAAACAATTAACTGTTATAACGACCCCGACCCTCTCTGATATCATTTTATTTGCTTCGATTCGATGATAACAAAATAAGGAGACTAAATAATACTTATTTACACCATCAGGCATCAGATCGATTCAAATCAAATTTCATACAGTGTGATTGTCAATGCAAGCCAATGAGTATATATGTATAATGTATATGAGTATACATATATGAATATTTGTTTTGTTATTTGAATTGACGGTATTTATTGTGTTAATTGTGCTTGAATGGATTACTAAATATAGTAAAATACGTATTAAAATTGTATTCCATTCATTTGTTTGTAAGAATAATTATTGTAATTTGCTAAACTATTATTTAAATAAACATACAGCCTATATTGCAGATTTAAGATTGTTCACTACAATGAAGCCCGTAAGCTCTACCTACAACATATATAAGCACTATGGAATATAAGTTACTTTAAAGCCTTCACGTGTGAAAATACCTTATGGGTCGCAACAACACATCGAAGATCTCATTTATTTTCAAAAATCTTTTAAAACATGAATCAGGAGAACAAAAACAACATAAAACATATTATTAATTAATTGCTTAATATATTTTCCAAACATCTCAGTTTAATTTTATCTTCAAAATAAAATAAAGCAATAAGATAAGCTATTTATCAATTAGCAAGAACAAGAAAAGCAATCATTATATTTTTCTCAGATATAAGTATTTTCGATTGGAATTCGATTCAATGTAAAAAGCTTGGAAGATTTAGATTTTTTTTTTATTATTGAGATTACAGTATTATAAAATATATATTTGCTTTTTCTAAGAACAGAAATCTGAAATCAGAAAAATATTTCAAATGAGAACTTTTTTTCAATAAATCCATGATAAAAAATTCTATAATACAAAATACAGATCAGCAAAAGCGTTTTTTTTTTCTGTATCGTGTTTACTCAATGGATTTAGATATTATAACCTAATCTATAAAGTTATTGAAGGTGTATACTGTATCTAGGCTTATCTGTCTACTTTTCGTATATGCCTACAATGCAAAGGCATAATCATATTATAGTTAGTCATCAACATACATGCTATCTAAGTAAATATGCCTGATATATGACGTTCCATAGATACCAAAAGGCAGCATCTCTCTAAATCAGATACGGAATAAATTGTCAAGCAAATAATGTCTTACCTTACCGACATTCTTGTGCAATATCATTACATACGCTACGTACTGATCTTGAATCTTGATGTACTCGTACAACAAAACAAGCTACATGTGAACGCGTAGTTTAATATAAATCTAATGTTTAGTAAATGCCGTACTTACTAAAAAAAAAAAAAAAAATCAAAATCATAAATCGTTTTTTTTTTCTTTCCTCTTTCTTTATAGAAAATAGGTATTACGCTTTCTATCAGATTTTAGATACTTATTTTTATATATTATAGAGAAGGATTGGCTTCGTAATGATTGGATAAAAATGGTGTGTTTGCGTCGGTCTCGATATTGATTGTCTTCAATAGGTAGTTCGATATTGTTTGGCATAACAGAAGATATAAAATTGTGCAATTACTTTTTATCATTATTTAAGGATTTAGGATTCGATATATTTGTTATTTGGTAAAGAAGCCATAATAAAATATCTACTTATCTGTCTAGAACTCAATTTTTGTAAAGCCTTAGTCACGTTAGGATTTCAGTTTGATTAGAAAATAAAGTGAAAAGTTTCACTGCGCCCACGATCAATTTAGATGCAGATTCATTTTCACAAGAAACATCATGAAACATCACTAAAAACATATAAAATAATTTAATTGTTTTTGTATAATATTCATGTTTGCAGTTTTTACATAGCAGCTATGTAGAGAGCCTTAGGAAAATAATGTTTTTGAAATGGACTAAAAATCGTATAATAATTGGTCAAAATTTGTAAGCCAGTAAGTTTTCCAGGTACATGGTTCTCTATAATTTTTCCACAGACGTCAAAAATTATATCCGTACAATTTCAAACGGAAGTTTTAAAGAAAAAATCTTGTATATTAAAAAAAATATATATAAATAAAAAATCATTTGACTGACGTTAAATTGTTGTAAGCTAAATTAACGGAATGTAAAGAATATAAGCGTATTACTCATTCCCTCATTAATGAAGTCGCATCAAAGATAGCAAATAAAAATGTAAAATTTATCCATTACTTATGTTTGTTATTGTACCGCTCATAATTTATTTAAATTTTATTTTTTTAACAAAATTTCAAAATCCGAAACATTTAAATGACGCCCCTTCTTTATATCGTCAACGCTTTCACATATATTAAAATATATAATATGAAGTTATTTTATGAATTTCAAGCTTAGAAAATTATATTTATACCATCAACTTCGATATCCACATTACAAGCTAACTTACCTCCTGCTCAGACCCATCAAATCTAATTTAATTTAAATATGATGAAGCAAGCATTCGAGAAAATTATGTATAATATAAAGTATTTAATAGGTAGTGAGATTTTGTCTATATGAAAATTAATGGATACAATTATTGATTGAATTTATAAGATTTTAGTGTGGTGGTTACGATGCCGATATATTTTCTATTTTCTATATGTTGCGGCACTATAAACCCTGTAAAACCCATAACGTAAAAGTTAATAATATAATAAAATATATGTGTAAAGTTTTCATTAGATTTTGAATATTAATATGAAATTAAATTTCTAGATGCGGAATAACGAATATATATACATATATATAAATATATATATTTATTCAGGCTCCTTATAAGAGCATTTACATCTATATCACGTACCATTGCAATATCTGGTACGCAGTTATGGTACTCGACGGAGCCATATAAAATATATATGTACCTTCACTTCACTTACCTATCTGCCTAATTGTTTACAAAGTTTCAATTAATGTATGGTTGCGAAAATTTTCAAAATGTATGACTAAAAACTAGATGGAATATAAGTAAGTACTTCCATGATACTTATGCAAATGTTTGCGATAATGACGACGACAACGACAACGACAAAGTTTTAAAAAATTTCCTCATTTTGTACCTACGATTTTTGATTTGCGAAAAAATTCACTGTGTTTTAAAAATAATGTATTTACATTTTTATACCCAATATCCCTGAATTTTTCTGTAAATGCACATGATAATAGATTTTCTATCTTTTTTACTCCCATATTTCTTATCTAAAAGCATTGATATATAGCAGTATAGTCAATGTGTATAAGCAATTGGATACATGGAAAAGGTTAGATCGCATTTAACACAATAAATCAATGTGTTTATCAGTATAAAGTTAAATCGTCATATATATATTATTGAATATATTGCATGTAGGTAGCGCCGTTGCGGTATATAAAGTAAGGGAATAGACGAAAGAAGTAAAAAAAAAGAAAACAATTCAATTTTAAAATGAACGATCAATTTATTTACTTATTATGTGCTTCAAAGTTAGGAGTAGAGTACTAGAGAGAAACAATCCTATTAAGACTTTTTTTTTTCTGTATGTGCTTGGTTAACGTTATTGTTTTGTTCAGCAGCAGCTCGGATATATAAATTATTTGTTTTATGTTCCTAGACAAATGTATAAAAAGGAAATGAAATAATGTGAATCAATTACCTGTAAATGGGTAAGCTGTTAAAAGTCAGATAAAAAATTATGGTAAACATATTATTCTCACTCATGTCGTTCAGAAGAAATGATATAAATTAAAAAAATATTGGTTTATTGAATGGAAATCAGGTGAACAGAAAAACATTAAAAAGAATATCGGAAGACAATGTTTTATTTTCATCAGGAGATAAATCATCAAAAAAAAAATATATATTTTTATTGAAATGTGTAGTATATGATTTTTTATATGTAACGACAATGTGATATAAAATAAAAATAATCTCATATAAAAATATGTTAAAAAACCGATGTATGGGACATTGTTCACTCTGAAAAAAATATTTACAAAAAAAACCTAAAGGGCTAATAATTATTTAAGTTTCTTTTACATGTAAAATCTTCTGATATTTTATCATCATTATAATATTATTTATTACACTTTGTGTCTGTTCGTATATCTCATTTAAACAATAAATAAATAAAAAAAAAAAACCTATCTTTACAACACACGTGTATATGTAATGTGTATTTACCTACATATTATACACCAACAAGCCAGTTAAAAGGAAAACTTTGTCTTTTTCTCTTCATTATACGATAACAATCAATGAAATTCGTACGATATTTATAAACTTTTTATTGCATGTTATTTTCTTTTTATGTTGTTCTCTACCACGTTCATCAAATTTATAATGAGCGATAAAATTCCAACCATGCAAAAACCAGGTTCGCATATATAAAGTACCTTCTACATATTTTTGAGTGCATTTTATAAACCGCAAACGGCAACCAAATACACTCCACTCCAATCCAATAATCGTTATTTCAGGTAAATAATAAATAAATTGTTTTTCGTTTTTATTAAATATAAAATTAATTATATTGTTTGATTCGTAATTTTGTAGCATTATATTATTTTTATTTAAGTAGGCATTTTATTGAATGAAAACATTAATAAATTCAGAAGCGAGTAATGATTGGCTTGTAATATTGATTATCACAGAGAGTTTTTTTTAACTTCTTCTTATTTTATGTTTTTCTTATTGAAATATCGATTTAAATGTAGGAGTTGATCAGGTCGTACGCATTTCTGGATAGTTTTTGTTTGTAGTTTCGGTTTTACAGCATAAAATGTATAAAAACTGGTTTGTTTTTTTTTTTTTTTTACGTAGTTTGTGAGTTCGATTCATATACCCAACTGTTATAAAATATTATAAGTCCATTTTTATCCAAAGACAATCTGTTTTATGTTTCCGCCATTTATTTATTGTGCATGTGAATAATACTGAATGGTAATTATTTTGATATATCGAAGATAATAAAATGCACAAGAGTTACATTCAAATTAATAAAAAGTAACTAACAAACGCAATATTGTGTAGGCAAACAAATCGAGTGTAAACATTATAGACATACAGAAATTAATATTAAATTAGTATGGAATTTAACAAAATGATTTTACGTCAAGATAATTAAAGGTAAGAAATTTCTTCAGTTGTAATTTTCACACTGTTTTGATTCTTAATATTTCTTGCAGATAATAATATTTTAATCAATATTGTTTTCACCATTGCAAATAGTTGTTAAATATCGTCGGTTTAAAAAATGATAATAAAAATTTGCTGTTTCATGCACTCAAGGATTTTTTTTCTACATCGGTAGATACATATTTGAGTGTTTTGGGATCTTCATATGAATTATGGTGAACCATTTTTTTAGGGAAAACAATTATCGTAGAATTACAAAACTTTTGGGTTTTGGGTATTTGTGATAGTTGTATTACCTTCCCGTGAGTTTTTAAAGAACATTACCCTACCTTAATATCGGTCAAAATATATATTTTTTAAGATTTTGAATTGAAAACATTACCCTTTCACAGGATCAAAACATGATCCTACCACTGGTTTTAAAAATACAGCATACCGGGTTTTCTCGCGAATATGTTATGTTTTTTTTTACTTTATGAAAGTTTTTGTGCTACAAGAAAACTCTATACTTTTCATTGTCTTATTACATTTTATCCTTCATTTCCACACAAAAATTCAACTCGTTTGCCGGACTGCAAAGCACTGATCCATATCCATCAAATAATATGAGTATCATGGTTTTATTATCTGTTTCGTGCAAAGCAAAAAAAAATAAATAAATAAGAAAACAATGAAAATATTCTATTTTCTAAAAAAAAAAACCTAATATTTCCTCTATTTCATTTAAAAATGTATGCTTTCCGATTATATATAATATAGTGTCTACACAACACATATATATAGCTAGTTATTTAATAGATATAATAAAAATAGTTGAATGTCATGCTAAGTCCTTCCAACATTCATAGCTTTTTTTTAACGGCAGCGCTGGTAATACCCATAATGGTTTTCTTTATTTTATATTATGTAAATATATATATCAAATACCTACTTCTACAGCTGGATATATATATATAAAATAATATACGTGTATTAGTTTGGCAGGACATCAGGTACATAAGTGTATATATAGTATAGGAATGTTACTTCATTCAGTCAGAAGATAAAAGTATTGTTCATTTTGTCATAAAAGAAAACTAAACTATAAATGATTCGGATATATATAAAATTATTTATATATATTATTTAATTAATTCAAATACTCTCTTTTTATTAATTTAAACCTCGAGATTTTCAGCCCTGATTATCCCAGACTTATAAACTCACTCAATTTTTTCGATTTTAAAACAAAATAGGAAGAATTTTAAATCAGTTATTGCAAAGAATTTTCACATCATCATCACCAAGCTTTAAGGACTTTTTAACGCCTTTAGCCACCCATTTTTAATTCTTGTTAACTCAAGTACTCTATCTAACTCTAAATTTTAATCAATTAAATTTGCTTCTAGATCTTTCTCTATTTCTAAAACCTATACCATTTTCTCGTTAGTGTAGTTAATTGGAAAAGGCATTAAATTTCTCTATAATCATATTTGCTTAAGAGTAATTTAAATCTTGTGAATATGCGTGAGAAAAAAAAAACAATTTCTTGGACTTACAATTTTTTTTGTAGGTTGTCTGCCCTCCAACATCCATAATTACAAACTTTGGTTGAGCCCTCGTTAGGCCGGGATGAAAAATTCGGGCTCACCTTAATTTATAAAATTAGTTATACGTATACTGTATTTTTTAAATTAATAATATGTATCACATTTTCTTCACAATGCTGTCCAAATTATCAGTAGGTATATTGTTATTCAATGGCAACATTTTTTTTTATTATACAATAATAAGGGGATACGGTATATGAGAAAACCATGAAAAGGAAGCGAAAACCATTTATGGTATATTATACCTACCTCACAAAATATAACACGTAAAGAAACACAACACACCTATACAAAATGTATTTACAACTATAGATATTATATTATAAATGAAAGTTACTCGTTACTATTAATCCATCCATCCCCCCACCCCTTATATCTGTGTCCATCCGAATCTATAGTAAACCCCAATATGATGGTTATATGGCTAACCATTGTAGGTAATAAAAAGCGATATAAAACCAATTGAAATGTAATATTGTATCACCATAAAATAAACTGGTGTGGCCCTTAATTATTAGACCATTGCAATAATTTGGATATAACACTTAATAGCACTGATGTAACGTTTGTTATGGGGTTATAGAAGGTAACTTGAAATAGGTATATTATTTATATTATACAAACTTTAACCTATATTTTTATTTGTTCTTTAGCACATAATATTGACAGTTTTTCAGGTGATTAATAATTCTTAGACACTAATCGAAATATCGTAAAGTCAATATGGAAATTATTTGATTAATGATGTATTTGTTTTCCTCAATAATAACATTCATTTACGGCTTATAATATATTTTTTCTTGTATGTTTAATTCTTAGCAAATCGTTTTACTGTTAAAAAAAAAAATGTGTCATATTTCTAAATATTTTGCGTAAAATGTACTTACACTTTACCATCTGCCACTGTTATTTATATTATTGTCTTAAATTCCGATGTATTATTAAAGCAAAGTAGCCATAAATAACTGTCATTTTATTTCATTTCTTCTTCTATTTTTTTACTTCTTCATTCTCTTGTGAAGACTTTTTTTTATGACTCAAACTATTTTTATTTTTATTTTCATAACTCCCCGTACTTACCTTCTCATTTGATTTGTTTCTTATTCAAAGGAATTTTGAATATGCCTACCTTCCTCTGTTTAATCTAATGCCACATATCTACGCATGAGAATGCGTATTATATTCGTGTATCTGTATAATCTGTATCTGTATGTATTGTAAATACATTGGCAGTTTGTTTACATAAAATACAAAGTATATGACAGCAAATTATCATTAACCATAAATTTATAGTTGAATATTATTATGACATAGTTCTATTATTAGCGGATATATTCCTTAGCATTTATTTGTTTATTCTTTTTTTTTTATTTATTCTTTTTTTTTATCATGAATTAAGTTGATGTTGATGGCGCAGGAACTGACAACCCACCACGATGACAATTTTTTTTGTTCTTTCATTCTTACTAAGTTTTATTTTTTTTATTAAAGTTGAATATTAAAATATGGGTTACGCTTCTATCATGTGTTTTAATCACAATAACACACTATGTAGGTATGTTTTATATTTATTAAATAACGATGGAAATATTTACGAGGTCTTTTCTATTTTTTTTTATTTTCGAAAATAAATATTTTAGTTTTAATCTTAGCATTTCACGCACCTTTCATTGACATTTATATTACATATAATAATATCAGTATATATAAAAAGACAAAAAAAAAATTAGAAGAAATATATGTTGTTGTGAATTGTGATTACCTTTGAGCAGAACTAGAGACATATAATTTACAAAATAATTAAAGGAAATGAACCGAGTATGATAAATGTAGTTCGAAAAAAATGCTCAACATAATTTAGTCGTACGAGTATGTTTACGATATTCATCTACAGAGCTGATCTCAATTCTCATATAAATCTTTTCTGATTTTCTAAATAATCCAGCCCAATGACAGCTATCATCAGGCCCAAGGGAATGTAAGTACAAACACATATAAAAATGAAAACATTAGCCCAAGGTCATGGGGAGAAATTTATCTATGATCAATGTAATTAAAAATCCATACACAGATATAAATATAAATTAGAGTAATTCTCGATACAGTGGATTTATTTTAATAAAATTCTTCAATTAAATAAACATGATTACTTGGAAGAATAAAAAAAAAAAAAAAGAAAGTCTATACCATTCTTACGAAAATCCTTTAAGAGATAAATAGAAAAAAAATAAAAAAATAATTTCAATAGTATTTAGCTGCTGAATCTATTTAAACTTTGGCTATATTCTTCGTAATAAGATTATTACCAATATTGCCAATTTGAATATGAACTTGAAACCGAATAAACGAACGTAGCATATCTACAAAATAAATAAAAAGAAAACTTTCTACTTACCTTAGCTCTGGTAAAATTTTCTGTTATCGTACTCTTGCAGATTCATTTCATTCAAAATCCCTCTCGTATTCCATCTATTTAAACATAAAAATATTTGAAAATATGCGAAACTTCTTTTCAATAAAATTGTTCTTTTTTTCTTATTTTTTTTTTTATTGTATTCGTAAGGGACAAATGTTTTTGGCGCGAGAGAAAGGAAAAAGGCGCGATATATAGGAAAAAGGCATCAAAAAAGGGAAATTGGCACACGATAAATAGTAATTGCCACAAGAATAAAAGGAAAATGGGTACAAGATAAAAGAAAAATTGGGCATTTCTAGAAGATTTTTGGCACAAGAATAAAGAGAATATGGGCACAAGAAATAGAAAATAAAAACAAGAAATCGGAAATGGGCACAAGAATAAAAAAGTTAAGCATATGTAATAAATCAGCCCAGAAAATGTATACTGGATTCATGATTCTGACATCCAATACAATTTCAGTCTTTTTAAGGTTCCCTCACTAGAGCTCAGCGGAAAATGAATTCTATATAGATCGACTTGGGCTACAATTCCACTATTAATTTTCACAGATCTCAAAATCAGCCCAGAAAATGTATACTGCATTCATGGACTATGCTATGATTCCATCATTCTGACATCTAACGTAATTTCACTCTTTTCATGGTTTTTCCGCTAGGGCTCATCAGAATTCTGTACATATGACTTGGCTAAGATTCCACCACTCTGACATCCAACACAATTTCACTCTTTTCGTAGTTCCCCCGCAAGGGCTCAGCAGAAAATGAGTTCTATGTACACCGAATATGCTGTAACTCCACCATTCTGACGACTAACATTATATCACTCTTTTCATAGTTCCCCCGCTAGGGTTCTGCAGGAAAGGAATTCTATATTCATCGAATTGTATTCATAATATATTTAAAGGCGGCGCAAATTTTTTAACCAAAAATGGTTGTAGTGTCCAAACAATTACTTCAGGTATAGCACAATTAAACATGTATAAATATAAGACATACATATATCTCTGTTTGTCTGTTATTCTATCTCTGTTATGTTATAAAATAACTTCTAAATAAAAAACTATATTAGAGAGCGTTAAGCCAGAGGATATTAAAAATATTATTTTTATGAAAAATTCTCTAAATCAGTCCAGGAATCGTGTGCTTGACTGTGCTTGACTTGATATATTTATAACCATATGCATTATTAATTTTCACAGTTTTCAAAAATAGATAAGAGCTCCAATAGTATCGTGGAATTGTGAAATAAATCCCAATTGGAAGTTTATTTCTCAAAAATTCGGAAATAAATCCCAAGAGTTCAGGAAGTTATTTAGTTGGGAGTTATTCCACCTACCCGAATATTAGTGCATGTTACCTTTCTCAAATTAAAACAAAACATAATAGTGCATGCTTCCTTTCTCAAAGATATTAAAATATGCTCAATTTCTCTACTACTACTACTACTACTACTACTTCATATTTCTTTAAACTATTATTTATTAAAAAAAACGTAGGTAAAAAAATATATGTATAATATATATATATATTTCAATTTATCGTTGGGGCTGGTCAGATAGGCGCAGTAAATACAGAATGCCTAAGGAATGAAATCTCAACAATAAAATCGCGTGTGCTTCATTTAATGATTTTTATTATTATTATTATCGTATTTGATTTATGTACTTTATATGGAAGTACCCGTCATTATCATTAGGGCCAATAAAAAAAAATATACAAAATGAAACAATTTTATAACTACAATATGATGAATGAACTAAGTATAAAATGACTTTTAAATTGAACTAAATATGTACAATGTAATATAACTGACAAGCAAATTTTGGCCATTTAAATGGTATCTTGTTTCAGTTTTATTATATTTTTATAAAAAACATCTTTTAATTGAATAAAATATCTGCTATAAATACACATCAAAGAAATAAATTATATGAAAAAAACAATAAGTAAGATCTTCTCTTGGAGTCTCCCCCCTCCCCTTCCGTCTGTATTTTATTATTTATTATTGCAAAAACGAGAATAAAACGATAATAAAGTGATTATGAGTTGATGAATACAGAAACAAACAAACAAACAAGATGAAGTTGAACATGGCAGGTATTCTTGTTATAGCACTTATAATTATATAATTGATTCAATGCTCGTTGTACTATATATAGTCTAGTCTTCATAAAATTAAAAGACCATGTTCTGTTTATTACTTTGTAAAAAAGATGAGCAGACAAGTAGATGTCAATGTCCCACAATTAGTTTTTAAAGCTAAAATGATAATTTAAAAACTTTGTTAAAAGTTTATATAAATCCGGTGATGTTTAAGATTCATTTATGTTATATGTTAATAGTCCATTAGCATTTGTTTCTAGAGTTATGAAAGAAAATTTAAATTGCACTGCAATACTTCAATTCAATATTATTTTTTATTTTTTAGAAACATTCCTAAAATTAAAAAAAGACATAATTTGGCGGCTTCTTAAATCACAGAGGGTACCAAAATACAATAAACAATATTTAGTATGTAGTAATAAACATATTAAAAAATATTATATTTCATCATAATATATTTCTTAAAATGTATTTCTTAATGGAAATAATGTACTTATAGGTTTTACAAAAGATTTTAAATTATGTTCGTCTAGCCCACCTACGACTGTACAAACTATATATTGAATTTATTATATTATAATAAGCAAGTCGCGGTATCGGTTACTTAGTGCATTTGTACAATGTAAATATCATCGGGTGTACACCTCTATCTACGCGGCTAATAAACTAACTGCATTGTATACGTAAAATTTTATTACTTTGTTTCTGTGGTCCACCAACCGCAACAACAGAAATATTATATTTTAACCATATAGAATTTTCATGATATGAAAATAAATATAAGCAAATAAGAATCAGAAATGATTTATGAACTTTTAAGAGTTGTCATAATATAATAATACGAAAATAATAAATAAATATTAAATAAGAATAAGCTATAGAAATAAAGAAATAATTTTGTGTCTCACAAACTTTGATTTATGATCTTTGTAATTTAGGTGATGTAAAGTTTACTTCCAATATTTTGCCTTTTACTTACCTCTTCATCGATCCATATATTTTTCTTTTCAAATTCAATAATGTTGTTTTCAAATGAATATGTAAGTATTTTTTATACGATATTTTATTTATATGAAAAAAGAAATTGCAATGCTTATTAGCATTTTAACATGGCACTTAACATTTACTTTAGACATTAAATAATAAAAAAACAAGCTGCCAATTAATTGGTACACGACTTCATTTTTGTAAGAAATTAAAAAAAAAAAAAAAAAGAAAAAAAAAATTTCGATGTTCCCAAGTTCAAAAAAAAAAAGGCCAGTACATATATTTTCACAGAAATTTAATTCTGCGTCTTTTGGTA
>JAABKK020008553.1:0-13362 GCA_011634745.2 Catotricha subobsoleta
TTTGTTGTGATATTAATAGTCAGTAAACATTGCTAATTTTTATAAAAAATCAAAAGACGATCCTAAAATGTGTGTTTGGGTTCAATCTGATATTATTTTTAGTCTTTGAGGTCCAAACAGACGACAAAATGTTAAAACCAAGAAATTTGGTTGGATTGTGGTATGTACTGGATTTTGATCTTTGAAGTTACTATGGATTTGGAAAGCAAATTAGCAAATTGTGGCTCGCTACAGGTTAAGTCTGTTGTTACGTAGGACCATGAAACATTTTTTTTTAGCCTTGGGGGAATGAAGCAAGATTTAAATTGTCTAGGTTTTTGAGGAAGATCCTTAAAATATGTCGTTTTGTTTTGTGGACAGCTTTTTAAAGAAATTTGCATTATTTATTTTTCCATTTTCTTTTTTTTTTCTTGTTCAACATGATGAGATGACTTGTGTAAAGTCTGTATATATATATTGAAACATATTCATTAATTGTTAATAATGATTTATAAGTATATATAAAATAAATCAGCGTGTGAATACATTAAGAGAAAATGATATGTTTCACATAATATTGATAAATTGTACGATAGCAAATTAGCAACAGATTGTAAAAAATATTAAAAGTTTACGCTATGCAAACATTACAAAATATATTGTTATGGCCGGCGGCATACTTATTCAGTGTGATGTATTCTTTAAATGCAAATATGCGAATAAAACATTTTTTTTTTTTGTTTGTTATTTTTCGACATCATTGCATGTAGCTATCTTCTTTTCTCTTGGTACTGATATTGATTTGATTATTTGACCAGGTGCCAATAAGAAAGCATTTTAATAACAATAATTATAAATAAGGTAAAAAAAATAAAAATAAATAATAATATCTGTGCTGATCATGATGTACAAGGTCTTTGTTTGTTCACTTAACAATAATGATTGATACGTTGTTTGTTCTATGCAATTATAAATATGTACAAATAACTTTCCGAAAATCAGTTTAGATTTAAAAAAAAAAATAATAATAATAATAATATTTGAATTGAGGTTAAACACCTATTTTGAAATTCAATATTTGATATACAATAATTAATTGAATACAAATAAAATTAGACTCGGGGTACACTGACACAGATAGAACTCAAAATAGAAGACATAAAAACAGGTATTTAAAATTAAAAAAAAATAATATACTGGAGTAATTTAGTGTTTAAAAACTATCATAGGATTACGATCAATCTTCAATACGTCCCCTTTTCCTAATATACTACAGATGTCCTTCAATTCGGAACATTAAATATTTACAATAGAAAATTAGATTTAATGGCTTACCAGATGAATTGAATGTAACTAATACAATGTCAATATGTGTGTTGTTCGGTCTTAAAGCAGATTTCCATAAAATTTTTGCCTTTCGTAATGTTTCTGGTGAGGTATTTATTAATGTTGCCAATGGTGGTCGAATGTAACTATTTTCTAAATAATTTCGAAGAATCTCATCTGCACTGTACTTGTAATTATGAGTGGTTTGTTTTGATATATGTTTTGTTTTGCTATATACTGGATTAACAATGGTAGCTGTTGTTGGTGTGGTTGTCGTTGATTTTGTTGACGATGATGATACTATTGATGATATAATTGTAGTTGCTGTTGTGACTGTATATTGTGGTGTTGTCGATACCGTTTCATTAGTTTCACTATCAATATTTTCAAAATTGTAGTCATCCGTATCATTTTTAGTATACATAGCAATTTTTGAAATGGAATTTTGTTCATTGTATAATCTATACACTGGTTCATTGTTATCAATAGATGATGATACAAACATTTTTGGTTGTTTACTAGATGAAAATTCCGTGATATTTGATCCATTTAATGATTGTTGCGGTGAAAAATTTAATACACTTATTACATCATTAGCTGAACTTGACATATTTTCAATTGTTTCATTAAAATGGAATGTTGTTTGTGGTTCAGTTTGTGTGGTTGTCTCATCATCTATTATCTTTTGTGATATTGATGTTGATGTGCCTATCAAATCTGATAGTGTTAATTTTGAATTTGATTTTATAAAATCATGTGGTTTTATAAAATCTTGATATGTTCGAATTGTTTGTTTATTTGGATCAAATAGTTCCTCAGAATTTTGTGGATCATAAAATTCAAATGGATTTGGTGTAATTTCTTCTGTTGATGGTGTAATTTCTGATGAACTTGCAATGTAACATGGCACAAGCACTACTGCTATTATAATGTCTAAACGGCACATTTTTTTTTGTTGTTTTTGTTTGTTTGTTTGTTTGTTTGTTTGTTTTTTTTTTTTTTACTAAAATTGTCACATAAAGTTTGTTTTCAATTTCACTTTTTTATTTAAATATATTTAGTATTGAAAAGTAAATGGATTTTGAGGCATTTTGCTTCCTGTTGATTAAAAAAGTTAGTTATATTAAATAAGTAAGTTGATTATTTTGATGGACGCGGAGAAATATAAACGCCTTTTAAATTAAACACTTTAAAGTTCTTCGATTAACGCATCTACAATTCTACATACAAATAATATTGAAAACATATTATATAATAATAATAAATAAAAAAAATAAAAAAAATAATTAAGCTCTGGGAATTAGCATGCGTACATTTTATTTTGTTTTTATTTTTTTGTTCAATATTTATTTTTAAAACTATCATAACCTTGAAATCTAATTTCCATTTGTTGATAATTAATTTATTTTCTTTTTTTTTTATTAAAAACAGATTAACTAATTCTTGTCTTTATAAAATTTATTATCTAATGTAATAATTAACATATATTTAAATAAACCGATTTATATTAAATTTAAGAGGATTATTATTGTTACACCTAATGGTGTTATCATCACACTGATCGGCCTTTTCTTCACCTATTTATTTATTTCATCTGGGCGGAAAGATATTATTTTTTTTTTGATTTTGATAAATGAGACCGTTTTTTAACGGCTAACACAATTAAAAACAGCAATTTTCGTAGATTTTATACCAAAAACGGATATTTGGTTTTTATTAAATTCAAATTAAACTTAGAGAACATAAATAAAGATTAGATTTACAAAAAACATAAAAAAATAAGAAAACTAATTAATAAGAACATTTTAAATGTTATTAATCAGAATAATCTTGCTTGTATTTTAAATACACAAATATTATCTAATTTTAATAAAAATTCCGAAATAGTTAAACATCCCAGGATTGAAATGTTTTTTATTTTTCAATTGTATTTTGGTCGTTTATGTTATTTACGTTCTGAATTAAAGACGGAATTAAATTTCAATTTAATTTCATTAAATTGAATTTGTTATTGAATGATAATCAAAATCATGATAATAATTTCTTGCAAAAAGTAATGAATTTTATTACAATTCCAATTCATTGTTTAAGCCCTAAAATTTAAATTATGTTTGCAATATTATTTATAATATAAATTATAATGTAATAACTAATAGATTATTTTATAATTTTCTTGCATAATAATGTTTATTTAATTTACATTTTCTTTTCTAATATCATTTATTCCTTTTTCGAAGACAAATTGACATAAAAAAAATGTTTAAACAAATAAGGCGTAATTCTTTAAAATACGTATTTCAACCACAAAATGTGGGAAAAGAAAGTATTTTTTTTTCTTTTTTTTATTTTATTTTAAATACAAACACGTAATTACTAAAAAAAAATCTTTTAAAACAAAAGTTTTAAATGTTTTGGTATTTTAAACAGGATTTTCCAAAAATTTCTAGTGATTGGGAAATTACTGAAATGCTTTTTAGCAAAACAAAATTAAATTGATCGTGTTTTTTGTTTATGAAAATAAAAAATAATTTTTGCTGCGTGTTCGTATTTATTATTTAAATTATTAATTTCTTCTTTTTTCTTTTTGTTTATTACATAAGCATTTACAATGTTCTAAAAAGATTGCTATAAATTCCTTGTATGTACTTCAAAATCCCGCGAAATATTTATGGAAACAAAGCGTTCTAAGTTGTATCCTTTTGAGGCTGTCGGAAAATTTCAAGTTTTGGGAAAAATCCACATTACCCAGCCACCTTTTTCTAGGTTTTTCTTAAAGTATATGCACAAAAATGTATGAGATCGAACAAAATAACGTAATATAAAAATATTATATGCAAAGATGTGATTCTTAATTGAATCTTTTATTAAAGTTAAAAGAAAATAGAATACTTATACAACCTTCAGTCACACAACTGTGACCTGACATTGTCAAAGAAAAATAATTAATTATTGTGATGTCTTATGTCTTATAATTCAATACGGAAAACTTTTTATTCTACTGTAAAAAACAAAAATAGCGAAGCTTTTCGATTAACGCATGATTACAATTTCAAGCAAAAGTCGTGCAAATAAAATTTGGTAAATGACAATAGTAAAAAAATATATGAAATTAGATTTGGATTCATTGACTTAACTATTAAGTGTATAACGTAAATTTAGAGTGTGTTCAACAAAACAATTAAATATATTCTGTCGTGTTCCTTGTAAAATAAAATTTTATGAAAAATAATTTTCGAATTTCATCTTATCCCAGATCAATACAAAAAAGTTTATATTCAGTTATAAAAGTGTTTCTTAAAAAAAAGCATAAAATATGGCCTTACAACAGATTAGGTACATACAAAAAACAAATATAAAATGTAAATTGTATTTTAATCGCATATTATTCGATGTTTGTTCATAATTATGTGCCCTTACTTTATGTTTAATTTAAAAACATTTGCATTTTAAATGCTTTTCTTTTTCTTTTTAATTATTATAAAAATATTTGTGTTATGCATTGACAACAAAAAAAAAAATACTTGAGTATTCAAAAATATTGTTGATCAGGAAGAATAAGTTTAAAGCAATACCATTAATAGTAAATAAATGTAAGTAAACATGGGCGGACTTATTTAGAGAAGAAGCCTCCGACTTATTCGTACAATTTTGAATTAAACGCGTCGGCTAATATTAAAAAATATAATTTCGTCTTCTTTTTACTTGCTATACTTTGATTGTCACAAACGAACATTTCATCTATTATAATTTACTTGTATCCTAACGTAATCAACATCCACATCATCAATTAACTATATTTTTACTGACAGCCTCATAAGCTTAAAAAAAAAATAAACAAAATCCTCACCCGTATTTCAGGGGAAGCTTATTATGGCAAGTTCGCCCCTGTAACCAAGTAATATTCCATTACGAAAATGCATTTAAATGAAATGTCTTGTTATTATTATTGTGGAAATGAATCATTAACGAGCATTAGTTTCATTCAATCCAATTTTACTTCATTTTTCAAAAAAAAAAAAAAAAAAATGTTTATTACTGGAAATTTTATATTTGTCGTTTTGTTTAGATTTGATTAGATTGAATTGAACTTAAAGCGTAATTGATATTATTTTATTGAATTGATTCACATAGAAGAATGTATGGTTAAAAATTTATATGCATTTGCATATAATATTGGATTGAATAGTGGCTTGCATTGTCAGAATAATCGGTAAACGATGTTAAAAATTAAGACAATCTAATAATTTTATTTCCATTGCGTGCAGTTTTGGAATAGCATTGTTAAAGAGAAATATTGAAAGAAAAAAAAACTAGCATATTTTCATAAAATTAGAATTCTATTTGCAAAAGAACTTTCATACAGAATTTTTCTCAAGCAAAGTAAAATATGCACAAATTGGAATAAAAAGAAATGTTAATTGATGAGAACTGGTTTATCTTGACCGATTTATTAATCTAACTAAAAACATTCGTTCTTTCCTACACTGTTAAATATTGCAATCTAGTTTAACACTGCGTCGAAATAGAATTACGAATTGTTTATTTCTAATAATGTAAATTACACACATTTTTCTTCATTTTTTTTTTTGTGGATTTAACTTGATTTAATACGAATAAATGAAATTATTAATGTAGCAATCATTTAATTATAATTAAAAATATAAATAAATATATTTATATATTTTTTGATTTACATTTTTATGTATTTCTTTAGAATCTGTGATTTGTTATTGTTTATACCGATTTTATTTGAATTTTGAACATGAATTGTTATTTGACACATAATATTAGATAAATAATTTAAAAAAAAAAAAAACAACAAGGTAATAAATATTAAATGAAAATATAAAAGTAATACGTTTGCGGTGAAACAATTTTGTGTGATATTTGAAATCAATCATATTTTATTTTCAATGAAAATATGTTAAAAATGCGTACAAGAAAGAATAAACATATAAATGTGTCTCCTAAGACAAGGTCAGTAATATTTATATTTTTTATTTCATAAAATATTAAAAGTTATTTAACATTTGTGGTTTTTTTTCTTTTTCTTCATTTTAGCAAACTAATGCACCTTGTAAAAATATTTATTATTTAGCTGGTACTAAACTTGTATTTTCGAAAAATAATGAAAAAAAAAAACTACTTGTTATTATAATGACATACCTCTAAAGAAAAAAAAATCAAAAAAACAAATGACTTAAAATTTACTATTCAATATTACTGGTCCGTATTTGTAATAGATATACCAGATACCTAGATAACAATTCGACAATTATTAAATTATTATTTATGAGCGCGCGACGATAAATTTATTAAGTATTTTAAATAAGCGTGAAATAGAAACATAAATCGTACATTATCCATTTGTTTTTTGTTGTTTTTTTTTTTATATATATATAAATATATAATATATTTTTGTGAGTTTCATTCCCATTAATGAATATTTACCGAATTTTTATTTAAATAAATAATAAAAAAAAAAGTTTATGATATTAGCAATTTCAATTCATAACCAGATCTTCGGTTTTATTTACAGTTGATCCGCGATAACGTGAGTTTCGATAAGCTGAATTCTTGGTAGCCTAATTTTTTATTTTTTTTTCATTTTCGACTAAATTTGATCTACATTTGATAGGATGAAGAAGAACATTTTGATTTCCTAAACATGAACTTTTCTTTTTTCACAAAATATTTGTTTATACTATAAATAAACAAAAGAGCGTTTCGTAATTGATTTTTAAACATCTTGGCATTAATGTGAAACTTTCGATTCGATTACATAACCAGGGCTCGAATTTTTAGGGTTCGCGTTATCGGAAGTCCACTGTATTAATTAATTTGATTTGATATAAGTAATTATCCACTTTTATCATATTTATGAAAATAAATGAATAAATAATTGAGAAAAATACATTTAAATTGGAACAGTTTGCGCGGTTCATACTTGTTTTTTTTTTTTTGTCTAAACTATTTTCTAGAAATATATCATTTTAAATTTTTTTTTTTTTGTTCATTAACACTTCTAGTATATTCATTCACTATAATTTTAACTACGTTTTTTAAATCACATATATATGATTATGTTCTATGCTTTATTTATTTATTTATATTTGTTACTAACAATAACTTTATAACAGGTGAGGTGTACTCAAATGGTGTAATTTTTCATCTGATGGTACATTATTCTTTAAGCATGAGTGCGTAAATAATAAACAACATAAACAAATCACGATTATTTTGTTATTAGAATTCTTAACATATTATTATTATTATTATTTTAAATGATATTTATAATAAACAGCGTTGCAGTAGGCACAAAAATTAATTTGTCGCAATAAACCAACAAAAAAAATCAAAAATCAAAAATCAAAATTGAAAAAAAGAAATACAAAAAATAATAATAATTTCTATATATGCCTATTATTTTGGTACGATATCCAATTCGTGTATAGAAAGTATTAATAACACTAATAGTTTTACACCTTTCGCGGTCCGCAGCTAAAATGAAACTGAAAGCGAATGGCACAGAAGAATGTCATCACATTCATATATTATATTATATAGATATGTATATTTTAAAATATTCACTGATTATTGGTATGTTTTATATTTTTGTTAACTCTGTGGCCGCTCGCGTCTATCGAATAATGTCTATAAATTATAATACATTGGTTTGTTTGAAAATGAATACCGATACATATTATAATAATCATAATAATAATAATAATAATAATATAATGCCAAAATGATTATATGTATATTTTACAGATCAATGGTTGATTCTTTTGAATCTTGACTTGCTGCAGCAACAACACGATAATATTTATATTAAATCTCTATGGAAGTTTTTCGATATATATTTTGGCGGGCGGTCATGAGTTTTGCGGTACGATGTGTTAATTACATTTGAACATTTTTTTTTTTTTTTTTATTTATTATTATTTTATATAAGTTTTGTTCACTATTTATAAAAAGAAAAAAAAAACATGCACACAAAAGTGAACTGATAAAAATGTTATTGATGTTGTTTTAAAAATTGAGCAAAGTAATTTTGTTTATCCTTTATATTTGTATTTGAAAAATAATCATTCAAGTAAATTTTTATTTGTTTTTTTTTTTGATTAAAGATTGATGCGAAAATTCATTTAAAATTTGGTTTAAATTTTAGTTTTCATAATTTTAAGTGAATATAAGATTTAATGGAATATTGCAATTAAAACTATTGTTTTATCGTTATTTTTATGATCAAATAATTAACATAATGCTGACAATTAGAATCGATGAGTTTTAAAAAACTATTAAACAAACAGACTTAAATAAAAATAATGAAATGAAATTTTTGAACAATGAAAGCATTCTTATTGCTTATTGCATTAACAAATAATTTAATTAATATTAAAATAATAATAAAAAAATTGAGATAATAATTTGAAAAAGATTTGGCAAATTAGTACGTTATTTAAATTAATATCATTGCAATTGCTTTAAGTTTTAAATTTCGGTTATATTACTTCATTAGTGCTTAAGCTTCATATTACAAAAAAAAAAACACACACACACTTTTTTCTATCCATTAATTTGGTTATAAAATAAATCAATTATTTCACAATTCCCTCTCACAGCATAAAAATCGATTTAAATATTTCGTATTTAAATATTTGAAATTTGTATCTGTTAATTTTAAATAACGCACATAACATAACTATATTCGCAGCGAGTGATTTAAAAACGTGACCTTTCTGTATCGCATCAAACGACCAACTAATTATTGATTTACATATAAAAAGTGAATATGGTTTAAATTCAATGAAAAAAAATAATATATAACTATATACTGAAGACTTTCGAGCAAAGTTCTCTCTCCTTTTTTTTATATTTTAATTTTTCAAATATTTAAATTTTTTTTTTTTTTTTTCGTCTTTATTTAGTTTTGATGAAATTATTTATTTTACTCATAAACATTTCTAATAATTTAATTTAGTTTTGTTCTGTTATCTTTGAAATAAAAGTATAAAAATACAAATAAATATGCCATTTAACTTGGCACATGCTTAAAAAAAAACACACACACAAAATAACCGACAACATAATAATAATAATGTAAAAAGTCTTTGAAATATATTTTTATGAACAAACAACCAATCGTCGCATTGCCAATGGGTTTGCACGCTATAGTTTTGTTGGTAAGAGGTGTGCGAGTTACAATAGTACAGATATTATTATTCTGAATATAGTGTTTTCTTCTAATGATTTAGATTGGAATGTTTGTTCCTTTGCTTTTGTTGATGTTTCTGAATTTTTTGGTTAAAGAATAATTTCAGGCATTCCGCGCGTCTTTTTTTTTTTTTTTTTCTTTTTTGAGTTTCTTTTTGTTCTTCTTATTGTTATGATGATGTTAGTTTGCTATATCATTATATTTTTATGAGCTATTATTTAGTTTATGGTAGAGTGAGTATAGAGATAGAGAAGATTTGATTTGGAAATTATGTCGAACAAAACGATGCGGATGACTCATAGAAATGGTATTTCAGGTATGAAAATAAGGAATTTGATAAACGATGAACGATCAACGATTTGGTTTTGGTTGTTTTATTTATTTATTTATCTTTTGTTGTTGTGTTCTTCATCTTCTTTCGGTAGATAGCGATGGTACGTACCTTTCAATCATTACGTTTTTTCTTCTTTTTTTTTTTTATGGAATTTGTTTTGTTCTCTGATTTGTGCATTGCATTCTACTTTCTATATATAAATAATACATCATTTACCTCACATGGTATTTATACATCCCATAATATAATACGTGCTGCTGAATGCTGATTATATTTATATCAGTTGAAAAACTGAAATTTAGGTACTTACAAATTCAAATTATCAGAGGGACTAAAAAATAGCGAGAACGAGAGAGAGAGAGAGAGAGAGAAAAGTAAATAAAGAAATTAGGATTTTTTAAATTCCTAAATAGAAATTATTATTATTATTTTTTTATTAAATAGTTTTTAAAGTCACAGATCAATTAAATGTAGAGAAGTGGTTTTAACAATTTATTTTGAAAATATGCGCCTAAATAATATATGGTATTCAAATCAAACAATATTTGTTGAACATTCTTTAATATATAATTAATATAATATTAAAATGATTTAAAAAAAATTTAGGCAAAATAAATACGTAGGTACAAATAACACTTAACTTTGCTGGTCTGGTATATAGTAAGTCAATATTAATAGATTTTGCAATATGCATTATGAAATTTTCAATCGTGTAAATTTGATTGCAATATAACAAATTTATGTAATCTAAAATAAATAAATGATTAATATTGAATTTATCTATTTTCGTTAAGCAGTTAAATGCGCTTGGTAATTCCATATTGTTTTACTCTTGCGCATCGATGTTTTTAAGGTAGTTTTGTTTGTATACATGACATAAATATATGAGTTACATATTTTTAAAAAATATCTGTAGGGGATATTGGGATACACTGTGATAACACAGTATGCCTGGCTTATTATACTTATTATTGGTTACTATTTTTTTTTTCAAACACATTCAAAACACCACTTTTAAACCAGTGCTGAAGTACGAGATATTTTTCAAAACGTAACTTTTCTCTATACATCATTACTTCTCTAGGCTCCTTAAAACAAGTGTAAACATTTTTTAAAACAAATAATTAACACTATTTTCTCTCATTGGGGATGGTCGAGGTGGGAGGGGTGTAAGTTGTATGGAGATAATTTGCATCTTTAAAATTTAAAGCGGGTCGTTCTTAAGTTTTTTTTTTTTTTAACGTTTAACCTTTCGTTGAAATGATATTTTGAAGAAATCTGTCGCATAGCGATGCAATGCATTCATTCTGAATGTAATGATGTAAGTTCATGTGTAATTTTTAATAATTTATAATTAGTTTACACTATTACAGTTAGTGAACATTGTTTATACATATAATTAACATATAGAATAAAGTTAAGATAGAATTGGGTCTGTTTATGCGATAAAGTGTTTAGAAAAGTTGAATAGGTTAATTTAATAATACAGTTGAAAATTTAAAGGTACTTCGTTTCATAACAATTAAATATTTTCACAGCTACACAGTTTCTCCTAATATTGATACATGCATGTTATTTTAGCAATTTAGGGTATGAACGGATGTGATTAATTTTTTTATTTTTTTTTATGAAATAATAAAAATTATTTTAATAAACATTTGCGTACGTAGTTTTCTCATAATCTACGTAATTCAAAATGAAAAAATAACTCATTCATTGCTTTTAAATAATTTTTCTTATTTTCTTCAAACACGTAGTTAGTTTACATAATAAACATTTTCATTGCAAAGTTGCATTTAATTATAAAATATAAGCTATCAGTAATTATTTCAATAAAATTATTCTTTTTCCGTTAGCGGAATGAAAAATTTAAGTTAGTTTAAATAATAATAAAATTCAACAGATCATTATTTCATCTAAATTTTTTTTTTTTTTTTTAATTCTATTTGGTCAGTTATCTTTGAATGGACGTTAAATTGAGAGAAAAAAAAAATAAGTAGCAATAATTTAAATAACGCAATCAAATTAATATTTTATATAAAGGTTAACAATAATAAATTTTAATAACATTATGTATGAATTGAGTAGCGGAAAGAAATGATTTAGTTAACAATAATAAAATAAATAAATAAAAAAGGATTGACATTGGTGTGTGGTCAACAAGTTTTATGATTTATTAATAGTTACATATAATTATTATTATTATTATTATTTTTTTTCATTTTTGTATCATTTTAATTTAACATAATCTTGGAAAATTTTATTAGAACAATGACAAAAACTCCAATCACAATAAATTAAATTAATTAGTTATCTTTGGTGGTCATGATGGTATTTTGTATATTATTATTATAAAAATCATCAAAATGACAAAAAGACGAAAAAAAAAATCACAACGCTAAAACAAAACAAGGAAATAAATTAACCATTAAAAATAATCCCACATTCAAAAATTCATAAGCCATCCGTCACATATTGTACGTGCCATAATTTATTACCCTTTATGCTTTATGTGCGTGTCTTCGCCTATACTCCTAGTGAATTGAATTAAATTTATTTGACAATATAATAAATAAATATAGCATTGTGTTGTAATTTTAGGTCCGTTTTCTCAAGGTAAATTCTTTAGAAGTGTGATAGATAAAAGCAATTTAAATCAAAAACAAAAACAAAAAAAACAGAACAAAACAAAATACAAACCAACCAACAAATATCTGCGCATATGCATTTTATATTTTATAATCACAAATAATACGAGAAAAAAAAAGTTTGAAATAAACATTAATAATGTCTGGCACGTTTATTTTTATTAGAAATTACAATAATTATGTTGCACAATAGAAATTTTTCGGCAATACAAATGTGCATATGATTTATTAACAAGTACCGCTATAATATTCGTCTTAAATAGTTATAATAATGTGCACCGAATCTAAATTTAATATAATTTTTGAGCATTATGAATAAATATTATATTTTCTTTTTTAAATAAATAAAAATTAAGATATGAATACTTGGAATATGTTTGTGATCATTTTATAAATGTGCTAGTAGAAAAGACTTTATAACCATAGGCTTGTCCGGTTTCTGTACAACTAGTTGTATATGCAATATAAACGCGGTAGACACGTCTTGTATTCGACTGGCCTGTGCGGAATACATCAAGTCAAGAGTGACATAATGACATATATTTTGCACAAAGACATGTCTTAAAGAAGCTTGGCTATGGCTCGTAGAAATTTACAACCTCTGTCTACAAAGTCTGGTGCCACCTGTGTAATGTTACTGTGATCGGATTATGTCTTTTTTCTTTTAGGCTGTTGGAAGATTTTCCATAGATGTGTAATAATGATCTAGCTAATCGTTTCAATAGATGCAGCTAATGGTTTTCTTATACATATATCCTTATTCCTAATTCCTAATACGAGAAAAAAAAATTGATTGTCTGAAGTGCGTTTTTATTGTCCCACAGGATGACGAACAAAACAAGTTCTATTGTATTAAA
>JAABKK020008564.1:0-24333 GCA_011634745.2 Catotricha subobsoleta
TCGACGTAAAATACCATAGTTTTTTACACGTATAAATCTATGTTTATTACGTTTAGTTTTCTACGGACCCAACCCTGTATGGCTACTGGATATAATAATGTAATGTTAAAATAGCTTTTGAAAAGGCCAAATAAAATTAGATTTAAATTGGCTGTAAGATAATTTGATAATAATTTAATAGTGAATGAATAATAAAATTACGGTGGGCACACATAGTTTGGATTCAGAGTTCGATAAAGTACTGTTTAAAATTTATTTGAAACACAAAATACAAATCACAAAATACTTTCAAAATAATATTTTTTTCGTCAAAATACAAAATATAAATATTTTTTTACTTTCATAAAGTATTTCAAATACAAATAAACATATTTTTAAACGAAAAACATGACAAAAAGATTTATATTATGGCTGGCCCAACTGCTAATAAAAGTGAATAATATTAACTATATTAATATTTGTCATTAATCTTATTGGCTTTTAATAACGTCAGTTTCTCAAATGAAACATAATTTAGCCTGGTTATATTCAGGTGCATTACGATCCCAGTGAAGGAAAATAATTATTTCATATAATATTTTTAATGGAAAATGAACTGAATATAAGGAGACAAATGAAAGTCTCCTATAAATCATGTTAATTTATTTCGATATTTTATAATTTAACTAATATTATCGTTATATTATCTCTCATAACTCATAAATATGTAAATACATAATGAACATTATTCTGGATTTAATGCCCATTAGCAATCGTCAGTACAGTTTTCTCGACCTATAAAATATTGTAGAAGAAAATTATTGATGAAGGCGTTAAAAAATCAAAATCTTTTATGTCATTTTGTGTTTATTGATGTTTTGGTATTATGTATTTAGATTGTTTTTTTTTTCGTTATAGAATTAATATTATTATTAATATAACACAGAATATAAGCTGAAAAACAACCTAATATACAATTTGAAATTGAGAAAAAGAAAACAAAAAACTTCTATCTATTGGCAATTAGAATTTTATTTGGTGTATTATTTTATTCCAGCATTTATCCCGAACTCCAGTGAATACCGAGATTTAAATATCGTATCATCAAAAACGTTTGAAGGTAATTTATTTTGCTTTTGTATGCATCATTCAACTGAGAGATCCCGAAACACAAATTTCATTAATTTTATTCGACATTTTCAATTTTTTCCATAACAACATAATTTTCTTTATAGTTTTCATTTAACATAATTTTCTTTTTCAATTTTCTCAAATATTGTATTCTGTATTTTGTTTTAGGTAAAGCACAATGTACAAATACTCTAAATTGTACATAAGTAAGTAAAAGAATTTTTATTTATGTCTGTTTCTCTTCTATATAAATATATATATGTATATTTATATTTTTTTTTGGCTATTATAAGTTTCTACCACAAACAAAAAGAAAAAAAAAATGTTATGGAAAAGATGGATAAAATTGGAAATTGGAATAATAAAATTTGTGTTTTTTTTCCATGAATATCAAAGAAAAGAATGTGTTTCGTATTTATGTATTCATAACACGCAAGTTTTCTTTCTATAAATTTTCACTTTAGTTTTGAGGAAAAAATTGTATTAAACAAGAGCAAAGGAATAATGTGATAGGTATTGATTCGTTTTGGTGCTAAGAATTGACTTGAATTGAATATAATTGTGGCAAATCTTAATAATGTATTCTTTGGATGATTCGATTTGTTAGACGTTGCGTATGAATATGGATAAAATGCCAATATGAAAAGGCGATTCGGTAAACATCAGAACACAGTTCAGATAAAAATTGATTTAATATAGGAAGAAGGAATATCAAGGCAATTTCGCTGAGTAAATAAGTAATTATTAGCTAATATAATAGTATAATGCAAATTAGAAGTTTAAATGTCTCTTTCAAGTATTGATATTAAGAAATTTCATAATCGGTTCCACCAATAAGTGGCTAATTTATTAATTCACGAAAATTCTACATAATTTCTTGTATATATAACGTTATAGTAAAATTACTGAGTTTCTATAACATACATTAATACCAGCACCTCTTCTTATATTATTATTATTCTTATTATTATTATTATAGATAATAATATAATAAATGTTCTATTTATTCAGCTGAGGTTACACAAGATGAATTTATATAGCTGGATTAATTTCGAATGTTTTAGCTTGTTGGTAATGCCTCGCAGCTCGGAACAATATACCATTCCTATTCTACCAAGAGATGAGAATGCTGTTGAATAACTATTTAGAGAGCGCATGTTTTTGTTGTAATGTAATAGAATATAACTATAAATACCTTTTCTAATAATATTTTCAACAGTCTAGAGATCATTGTGGATAGAAAACTTGCGTACATTTAAATATAGGTAAATGCTTTATGCTCGGTATAATATTCATATATATTATACCATATACACTATACACATATTCGACAATTTATTCAAATATAACAAGTATGAAATGGAAAACTAGAGAGAGAATTAGGTAATATAGTGTGTGGATCGCGTGGTTGTGTTTATTCGTCCATATAAACTACATCAGTATTTTCTATATTTATATACAAATATTGTCGCTTTTAAATGGGTATGTAGCGCGCATTCGGTGCGGTGTAACCACAATTTTATGAGGAACATAAAAGCTCTTTTGAAAACTCCTGTATAAAGATAATATGTTGTTTATGTTTTGAAATACGGGCTATTAAAACAAATTATTATACTTTTAAGGCTTAAGCCGAAGGTAGAGTTTGAGTGATGAAAGTTTTTCGGTTGGATATAAATATAAATATTGCATAATATGGAATTGTTTCTCATATTTAGAATTAGAAAACGTGCACGATGTAGAAAATTTAATATGAAATAGGAATTGTTGTGTTTATGCGTGTATGTGTGTCACTATTTAAATTACGTAATGGAACATAAACCATATAATGTGACATAAAAATATGAAAATAAAATATGTTATGTGTGCGCTTGCTGTACTTAGATGTGGTGGAAAATTAGATAAGATATTATTATTGAGGTTCGCATAAAACTCTCCGTACCTGCCGCTCACATATCAGGTTTATTAATATTAAAGAATAATAATAAGAACCAGTTAGATCAACGTACTAAATGTTTAATTTTTAAGTTCCAAATAATTTTCGTGAGAAAGAAAAGTCAGCAAATAACCAAAAAATATTGTATACTGATCCTTGCTTTGCTGGTCGATCGTTACTCAATCAAATACACTAGTTTGCGTTGACTAAATTTTTATTTCCACTAATTCACAAGCTGATAATACATTTTTATACATGTAATAATTTAAGGTAATGCTTTGTTGGTCATTACAACCAATAAAGGTTTAGCGCTATATCCGAACTCTACTGAACTGACGATTGTTTCGATATTAATATTTATATTAATTACACTGTCCAACAGCGTTTTTGGGATTCGGATGCCACTAGCACAGTCTGGGTTTTTTTTTACACAATTTAATGGTAAAAACCGTTTTCCTTCAACACGCCCAAAATCTCTCGCGATCAGCGAATATGCGAATTTTACCAAATACCACAAGTTCAATGACATATAAAATAAAATTTTGCATCTAGCAACATTTGCAATATTTACTATTGACGTACAATAATCATCATTAATGATTATTGTTTGGTAATTAGGTTGCTGAGTTTAGTTATAGTGTCACATATTTGAACTGCGTTAGTTCACTATTATTGTTGTATATAATTTTATTTTGCAGTTGCAAATATATAATATTTACTAAATCAAAAATCAACAAGTTTTTTTTTTCTTTTTATTTCATCTCACATACTACATTTTATATATTAAATTAGCTTCAACAAAATCTGTCTTGATTGCTATAGTTATCAACACATCGACTGCTTGTTATAAAACAATCAAACTGAAACTACCTACCATCATCTATTCGACAATAAGTATAATATTAAACTATTCGAAGCAAGAAATAACCATTCCATACAAATACACACACATACACACACATACATCCATCCAGACACAAAACAAATACAAAAAGTTTTCGATCTTAGCACTTTTTATTCTTTGCCGCAACCATTATCTTTAAATTAAGCTCAATTATCACCTAGTGTTTTTCTTCATCGCGTTGATTGTGCACTTCAATAATTTTCTATACAAGCGGCAGCATCAAGCAAAACCAAATATAGTTAAAGTACTTAAAGATGGCTCTTGTATCTGGTAGATAAAATATACGAGGTAAAATATTTTGTGCGAATTTCGATTAAATGTTTTTATTGAATATTATTATATATTGTTTTGATTCAATTGATTATTTAACTTCTAACACAACAACTTTACAAACTTGAACAACTCAACTTTATTACTTATATATAGTTATATGTGTTTGTTATATGTATTATTGTTAGTTAAAGTCGTGGTTAAACTAAAAACATTTAAATTAATGATCTTCAAAGTTAAGTTATTATTAATTTTAAAATAAATATTTTATAAAGGTCAGAGAAATAGAAAATTATTATGTAAATGACTAAAAGAACAATGGATATTTAAATATATGCCTATCTCGCATAATTGCTGACCCAATATAATACTAATCGAACTATAACAATCTCTATTCGTAGTACATTTAATAAACTAAAAATCTGATTAATGAATTTTTTGTATGGTTGAACATTTAAGAATAGAATCCATAAACTATAATTGATTTATTCATAATAATTTCGGTGGTAAAAAATGTGACATTTTCCATTTATTAAATGTTTTTTGATATATTGATGTAAAATATTAAAAGTGATAATATTAAAAGCTTGCAGCTAAGGCTATTGCATTTTTATTTTAACACCCCAGTTTTACAATTAACATTTTTGAAGGAAATATTTTTTTAAGGTTTCTATTAATTGTCCAATAAATAATAAATAATTTTCCATCACACTTATTTATATACAGTTTCAACTCCACAGTCTTTTTTTTTTTAAATACTACACATTACTATAATTAGGTGCATTCACATTATAGATACATTTTTGACGTCTTTGGTAAAGTTGTAAAAACGATTAACTTAATAAAATATTACAATCGAAATGATATTAAACTGGTTATAGACCTCCTTTTTTTATATAGGAACGTACCAGAAATGAAAGGTATTTTTATAACGAAATCAACGCAAAACAAACGCCTGAACAAAGATTGTTCAAAATTCAATTTGACCACTTTTGTGCACCAGACTGATTCTTTTTCGCAAAAAGAAAAAACAAATGCGCACCACCCTACTATTGTGTATTTTGTGTTGTTTTTGCAAATTTGTAAAATTAAACTTTATTATGAAAAATACTATAAAATATAATTAACGATCCAATTCTTTACTATAGAATAGGTGTAATATTCTTACTGAGCATTTGTCGGAGCTAGTGAAAGCGCACCTTAGCACTGATTTGGAAAAATTCCATATTTTTATATCCACAGAATTCTGTGTTATAATGAGGGTATTCACTGCTGTTATTCATACGATGCATTTCAATTCAAATACACACATGTAACATTGTAACAGCATACAATTCAGTTTAGCGATGAGTATCTTGTGCTTTATTTATATCTGGCAATTTTCTTTACGTGACATTTTATAGTTTTCTTACCTTGATTTTGATTGCATACTTTGCCCTGAAACTATATAAGTTTGAAAAGGTAAATTTTAATGCAAAAATAAATGAATTGCTGATATTTAATGGACGTTGCAATATACATTATAAGATATATTTTTTTGTAAATGATACTATTCAAATTACAATGTTCTTGTGAAATTTTTATATTCAAATCATGGAAATAATCAGTTTAGAAAATTTTATTACATTTTCCATTTGCTTTTTTATTGGATTTTTTTCAATATTTTTATGCAGCATTATAATAACCTGAGATATTTGAGTTTTCTAAGGATACTTATACATGGACGGAAGGAATCTCTTAGAACAATGATAGGTATTGTACCCAATATTGAAACAAATTAGCAACTAAACTAATACACTAACAAACATTGATTGATTTTCTTGCCATTTACAGTATTTGATTTATTCACATAATTACCTTATCTACAAATGCATTTACCGTAGCTAAAAAGTTAGATAAACAAAATGAAGAAAATTTTGTTTTGTTCGCACTCAAAATCAACCGTGTCCATATTACATATAAAAGAAAAGGGGGACCAACGTTTTTCTTTGTGCCATATCTCTGTCAATAAATTCGTAGGTATATTAACACATTAACTATCATTTACTTGTTAGATACATACTGATATGTTGAATGTGTTCGATTTGATTGCTACTTCACCGGTCTACACATTGAAATGCGCTATTGGAGAAAAAAAAAGATAGAGTGGCTAATGTTTAAAAGTAAAATCGTGTTTTTTTTTTGACAATTCAATGTAACCCCACACGAAGGCAGCGCAGCAACATTTCTATATATTAAATTATACAAATATACAGAGATTTATATAGAATGATAGAATAAAATTTATTGCCTGAAATTTAACGACATTACTCATTTTATTGTAGATGTTTGTAAAGTATCTACGATATTGAATACAAGGTGGTCCAATAAAAATATGTCTGTAATTGGAGGTGTGAGTTCGTTTTTTCTTTTTTTTTGCTATTATTTATTTAATATGACGGATTTGATATATTGATTGATGCCGTTGGAAATTTATGGCTGTGTCATTTTTAATTTGTTATTGAGTAAGGTGTACAATGTGCGCACAGTTTAAATTCTATAGGACATTTCCACGGTAGTCTTTTTCTTCTTTAAATTGCGTTTTTTATAACTATGAAAAATTATATCAGATAATTGTAAGCGGATTAACAATACCTTTATTTTTTTTTTTGCGGAAAGATACGAATATGTGCGGATGTGCCCTAATCCTGTTATATAAGGTGAACACGCAGTAGTCAAATCTGAGAGATCACGAAAGCTGTCCACGTTATGTTTTCAGTCTGTCCGAAATCCATTTGTCGAAGGAGGAGGGAGCCACCCGTCCAAATATACTATTGTATATAAGTTCTAAGATGCTGCAATTCTCCTAACCGAATATAATTATAAGATATAATTGTAAGCTATTAAATAATATCAAATCGATATCAGAGAACAAGTAAAATTTCAAAGAAACAAAAACGCTTTGCGGTATCTGTAATGTTAAGACTTACAGACCATACTATAATTGGCTGGGTAGAAAGAGAACTTTTCGCGGTAATACCTTTGTTACAGAATATATCTTAATAGTAGACCTACCTTTTTTGTTAGATGAATTCGTCTTGAGAAAAAAAATTAAATCATTATATTATTTTTGCATATTAATTCAAAAGTTTTCTAAAAAGTCAAAATTAGATAAAAATCCATCAGAAAAAAGTACTTTAATTGCTCAAAGCGGTAAGCCTTGTGTCTACTTTTACTTCTGAATCAAAGTATTTCCATATTACTTTGATATGAACTGTTTTCGCATGGCAAGCGACAATATTTTAAGTATACAAAACAGCAAAAAAAAATGTTTTTTGGAATAAGTATGCTGTTGCGGTGGTGGTAATATAGCACAAACTTTTTCAAATTTACGTAATTGATGTATTTTCATTTATTCATTATGGGAATGAATGTAAATGCGCAAATCGTTTTTTATTAAAAAAAAAAAAATAATAATACTAATAAAAAAGAAAATATATATAAAAAAGAAATTCCTTTTACTACGTTTTTTGTACTTAACGTGATCGCGCGTCGCCTCTAAACATTTTTCATCACCGATTGCTTTTGCAGTTGCCTGACGAAATTGTACGTTCTTTTTCTATCCATTGTAAGTAAACAGACTTTTTTCTATATATTTTTTACGATTAATTTTCTTATGTCGAAAGACACGCAAGAAATGTAAGTACAATCATTTATATAAAACTAAATTTATTATATTTGTTTGTATTAATGTATGCCCGTGCCTTGTCTATAATAGATGATAAAATATAACGCAGATATTTTTTATAAATACATTACATCACTCCAGGGTTCTGCCTAATGTTGTTCTATTAAATTTAAAAGAAAAAAAACAAAAATAAAAAAATATTGACGACTCCCTATCGAAAATGTCAACTTCTCTACTTGCGATAAATTAATTTTTAATATTATGCGACTTGAGAAATGATGAAATGTGATTTCGATTATACTTCTTTATAAATATGTTCATTATTTTCATTTACTTATGTAGCACAATACATGTGGAGTGTGCACGTCTGAGTAATTTATCTTAACCAGTAACTGATGCGTGCCCACTTTGTTACACACTTATAGTCTCTTGTTCATTAATTAATCTGTTTTATTTATGAGATATAGAGGATCATCACATAATCAAAATATTTAAATCAGTCAAACCGGCTCAATAATAGTTTGATCATCTGTTTAGTTACCTAATTATATCAATTACCAGCGACATCTTAAAACATTATTTTCCTTCAAATATTAAGAGAACATTTCACTTAACAGAAAAAATAAGAATATGCTAGTTTGTGACACGAGATACAATAATATTGTTGAAAAGATATACATATTTGTAAATATGACTATAACATCATTCTCTCATTTATATTTTATGTATTTAAACCAGTATATTGCCTATTCAAGTTTCACTACGTAGCAAAAGATTCATTTTACTTCTTATGAGTTGAGTTGAGCGTGAATTTTTTATGAGCTTTTAATTTAAAGGAAAAACATGTCGACAGAAAAGTACCCACTTCTTCCAAGAGTTAGTTTATATCATATAAATAGAACCCCGCCACCATCTTAAATATAGTGTCGAAGTTTTATTTAAATATAACACAAGATGAAAATATACAGTTAAATATTTTCTAGAAATATTTAAGGCACCACCAACAGTTAGTTTAACAGTACCTATTTTCCATTACAGTGGCTAATCGTGGAAATTTCAACACTTGTTTGCTTTCTTCTTTACACATCCTTTTCATTTTTATTTATTTATTTATTTTTGCTTGTTGTTCTTTTAACGTGTGTTCTCGGTTCCGGAATTTTATTTATATATAAATGTGTAACGGGTTCTAGGATGGATTTTAGTTCGCGCGTTTAACATAGCAAAAAAAAAAAAAAGTTAAACAAAAATGAAAGAAAAAAGATAGAACTAAAATAAATTTCTTTTGTAGCCATAAATTTCACTTTATGGGACAATAATATAGCCTTCGGCTCCAGCATGTGGAACTTATTCTCAGAGACACAATGTATACTTACATCAGTTAATCGAAAAAAGAAGAAAAAATATTTTTTTTTTATTTATTTTTTTGTTGTTGTTGTTGCTGTTTGTTACCTACACTTGATTCTCGATTGTGCCTAGGTCTATTGCAGAAAAATTTATGGCAAAACAGTATAAGATTATTATTATTATTCTATAGTCGACGCAGTATTTGTAGCCATAGTCATAAATTATTTGATTTTTGTTTTTTTTTTTATTTTTTTAATGATTTGTCTGCTTGTACACCATTTGCCCTGCCGATCAAATGCTTTTTAATATTTAATCCAATTTTTTGTGTGTGTGAGCCATTACATTACAACATTTGTAATACATTTGCCAGTGGTATAGGCAATGAACATTATGAAAAGCTTTATTTGTTCATCTTACGAGCCTGGAGTGTTACAAATAAGACGATTAATATATTAAAAAAAAAAAATATTTGAAGCAAAATGAAAGAAGATGACAACGCTAAACTCATCATTTATATTAATAAGAATAGGTCGATGTCGTTGTGAGACGCCAGATCAATAAATTACGCGATATTCAATATAGATATACGTTTTTTTCTTTTTTACAGTTGCCGAAATGGATACATCATCACTGAATATTATAATGATCTTTTCAGAATATATGAAAAAAAAAAAAAAAATTTAAACAATTTCCTTCATATTTGATTTTAAAATGAGGTGAAATAAAATTGTGAAAAGAAATATATTATTGAAAATAATAAATAAATAGAACAACAGTTATCAATTACCAATTTTCTACCTAAGCTTCATTTAGTACATAATACGCATTTTCAGAAAAAAAAAAAAAAAAATATAATCAACATTTATGAAAATGAATATTGCCGAATAATATAATATTAATATAATAAAAGTATAATTATGATAATATTATTGTAATCACTTCAGCTATGAGTAATGGTGAATGGATAGGGGAAACTGCGATATCACTGGTCAATTATTTATCTATATTCAATTGTAAAATCGACCTCATAAAATATACTGTGCAAGCGGGCACCATTTCACTTACACATATAATAGCGGCAACAGCAGCAGAACAGAATAAACAATAAGTATATGTATTATAATTATAAAAAAATATTATTATTATTATCATGATTCATCAACATCATTATTATTATCAATTATTATTACGTAAATAATACTTTGGATATTTTCATTTCAGAATAAATTCAATTTTGCGATGTGTTATCCATTTTACATTATTTTCTACAATTATTCGTCTATTGTTTTATTATTATAGCTTGAATCAAAATTAATCACGCGAAGAAAATACTCAATAGAGGTCGATATGTGTTAACATATCAAATATAAATTAATTTATAAGTGTGAAGTGGGTCCATGGCCGTTGCGACACTCAACCCAAAAATTTTAAATTGTTTCAGAAAGGGGTAAAATCGACGTGTAACAACTCGGGGAGCGTCTAGGATTGTTCTAAAAAATTTATAGAAATTCCTAGACGCAATAATACCTAAATGATTTATCTCAGAATTGTCAGGGAGTAAACCGTTTTCAAGGTTAGGCCATCGATATGCAAGCCATCGCAAAAAGACATTCCAACAGTGTTCGTTTTTCTGATATGGAGTTACCAAAAACGTCCATACATCATACAAACTAAATGAACGCAACTAAACCGAACGTATGTCTGGATTGTTGCTGGTAAATATGATAGGCTGTCAAGTGCTTCAATGAACGCTATCCGGTACCGTACCATCTACATTAAGGATTTGAGTAAAATCAAATTGCACTGAAACGGTGCGTTCAAAATGTCTCATTGACCGAACGTGACTTAGTTTATCCATATTTTCAAAATAAGTTTTGGTTTGATGATTTTTATTCTGTCAAGATACTTAAAAATTCTTATAATTTCCTACACTTATTTCTTATATATATTAAAAATTATACATATATTAATTACGAATTGGCTCAACCTAACCAAAACCTATGATCGAAATACTATTTTCATTTTTGGAAACAAATTATTATCAATAAAACCAAAAGTAAAGTAAATAAAATTCTCGTTATAATTTATGAACGTATTTAATATTTGTTTTCTGGCAATTATACTTTGGAACTGCGCTCATTTTGGCATAATAATCACATTTTGAAAATTAAAATAAAATTTATGCAATGTGCATCTGGTGCAACACTCGTGTTCAATTCGCTTTTCGTATAAATATTATTTACTTACTTAAAATTGGAATGTACTTCTATAATTTCAAGTTTTAAGATATTTTTGTATTAAATAAAAAAAAAAAAATTAAAGGAAGCAGAAAAGAGTAGAAACGAAGGGAAGGAAGTGCTGCAGGTAAGTTGTATTCAATGTATTTCATACCAAAAATCATATAAAATATAATATCTTGAAAAAACAGATTACACAAATTAGAAATAGAGCGCATGTGAACAAATTATTCTGCAACGTTGAGTTTATATAAGTTTATTTATAATATTGTTGTTGGGTTGTTTGAGATTTATGTGCTAGCGCTAGCGTTGTTACACTTGAGAGTAGACTTACCTATTTTGGAATATAATATTATAACCTTTGTGTGTGTGAAATCGTAGAATTGAATAAACTTCAGTGTTTTTTTTTCCTTTTATTAATAAAATCATAGCTGTGGTTGTAAATTGTAATCGGCTCTATTACCACTTTATGCTTTCATACATTTGGGCACAATTTTCATACAAATACGCATTCTATGGATGCATGAATATTATGCAGTAACCAGAGTAATGTATAGCTAGTTGCATTGTATTGCTAAATTACAAATTAAATAACACTCTACGATAATTTTCTAGTACTCATGCGCTGGCTTATTGTATATTACTGTGTGTTCTTTACTTCTTTTCATAAATAAAAACCAATGGCTAGTAAGTTTTTTTTTCGTATATAAAAGTAAAATAACAAAGAATCGATAATAAAAACGTTAGTACACTGCAAGGATTTAGTATATTATTGGAAATTTGATTTAAGAATATCAACACTTTTTGTTTTTAAATTAAGTTTTTCAGTAAATTAAAAAGAAATATGGCTCATCAATTTATTATTATGTTATGCCGAATAATAATTACGTCACATGGGGATACGGAATCTCCTTATTCTATGAAACTTCGATCGTTTCATTTAAGATGAATAGATTCCCATTTTAGATCGACACAATGAAAAATAGGGGGCGACATTAGATATGTATTTTTTTTTTTTTAAATTACATTAAACATCTAAACATTTTAATTTCCAAAATTTTGTGTTATGTTATCCGTCACTTAATCATTTTGAAACGAACAATCAGTTTCAGTACACATAAATGTTGACATTCATAATCGCATTCAAGTCTGGGCCGTATTATTATATTTGTCACATACACAAATTAACAAAAAGAAGAAGAAGAAAAAAATTTAAGCGAAACCTAATTTTGGTACCATTTATTTTTCACACAAAGACCATTAATTCAGGAAATATTTATAATTCACTCCAACTAAAAAAGAAAAAGAAAAGCAAAAAAAAAAAAAATATGAAAAATTAGAAGGAGATTTTCATTAATATTCTTTTATACAACAAGTATTATTAAATATCCCAACATTAATAATCCACTGATGTTATTATTGTGTATTACACCATTTTATATGAAACAGGGTATTTTCTACCGGCACCGGCACCCCTTATTATAATAAAGAAAACGTCGTGTACCTCGCGTTTCATAAGCCTATTTACCAAGCCATTTTATTATACAATACTATATATGTGGTATGCATCCATTCAATGGAAAAGTAGCTATGGTCTATAGTCTGGGCACTTAGTACAGGTAGAGAACACACTAAGCACACACAGGTATTTTATTTCAATTGAATTCTTGTTTTATTTTTTAATTTTTTTTTTGTGCGAGAAAAAAAGATGATAAACATTATAAGAAAAACTCTTGGCGAGCGGTCGTTTATATACGTGAGAATGAGAATGAAAATATCAAAATAAGAAATTGTTAAAGTAACCACTATTAATGTCACACAGCTAGAAGGGAAAAAAAACACGTCAAATTTATGCTGTTTAAATTAAATTAAATTATACCCAAGACTACGAGACATGAATCCTATAAAAGTATTTGCACCAACACATTAGCACAACCCCAGAAAACGGGAATGTTCAGTTATATCAATTTCATTCATATAATATAAAAATAAGACAATGCGGTAATCATAAAAAAGAAGATCAGTTTCCATAAATAAAATAAATGTGAAACATAATCGTAGCGATGCTGAGTACTTACTAGATGACTACGATATAATGTAATGCCACTAAACTTTTACGCAGATAACTTTTCTAAATACTTACATATAACCATTTTATAGTGTAACTTCTAACAAAACAAAAGACAATCTCTCAATGGATTGATATACATTTCTGTTAAGATTTTTACCAAAAGACGCAGAATTTTATTCTTTTGAAGATATATCTGCTTTGATTTCGATCCGTTCACTTAATCCAGGAAAAAACCACGAAAAAAATCCCAAGAATAAAAGAGCACTAGAGATTAAAACCGATATATTTTGATGCCTCATCATTTCAATTACCAATGGTATCTAAAATGACGACAACCTCATTTTTTGTTAGATATCATTTGCCAAATACGATATTTCATAAGGTATACATACAAAGAATTACCAATTGCACTAAAACCAAAAACATTTCAAAGATTTTGATTAAATATGTTTTATCAAAAGCAAAGTGTACATTTCATACTCGTATATGGTTTCTCTGGAAACCTATCATGCGCGTATTTTAGCTGATGAAATCTCTTTAAAACTGAATAAAAACATTGTTTTCTGATCTGCTAAACGCTAAAGATTATCGTTCAATAACAACAGTAACGCATCTTTGACGTAGGTTACAATAAAGTTCACTAAACTCTAATAAATAACTAAGTATACGACTTATACAAAAAGAAAGAAAAAGTAAATGTCAAAAATAGAATGAGCAAAAAACTCAAATCTATAATAAAAAAAAAACACAAAAAAAAACCAATTCAATTTTTGGAATACCATCTGTACTTGCTGATTTATGGACATTAAAATTTATTGAAAAGTCTTTCGAATACTTTTATACTCGTATAATATATGAACGAAGTGGCAGAGTTGACAGCGATGCTTTATTTTGTAGCCTCTGTGGTTTGAACGTATTTTAGTGCTTGCTACTGGCTCGATGTAGATAACTTCTAAACGCAAGTTCGAATTGAAAAGTTTTCTATACAATTTTTTTTTTTTTTTAGAAATTAGGAAGTTACATTTTACTTCGTTGGTACTACTTATTTCGCAGAAATAAATTGACACTGCTCGTTGCTGAAATTATTAAGAAAAAGCTGGTCACTGCTTGCTAGTTGCTTCGCGACTGTTAGCTCTGCGAACTGGAGAATTTACAATGTTGTTGCCGCTTAGCCGACGATGGGTTCCAATGTTTACATAAAAAAAATGTTGATACATTTTTATTAATTAAAAACAAATACATATAAAATTTTGCTTAATTGTAACTGAAATCAAATTAATCGGATTGACATAAATTGAGATACATAATTTTTTTTCGATAATTTTACTTCATTTTTGAGAATTTTGGAAAAAAATCAAGTATTGGTTTGAATTTTTTTTTTCTCCGATTCTTGTGTATGGATTTTAATGGTCAATATATCAAAAGACACAGAATTTTTTCTCTACAAATCATATTGAGTTCATATTGAGTTCAAAAGACGCAGAATTAAATTTCTGTAAAAATATATGTACTGGCTATTTTTTTTAACCTCCAGATTTTTTTTTTTAATTTCTTACAAAAATGAAGTAGTGTACCAATTCATTGGCAGCTTGTTTTTGGTTAAAATTATAGATCAAATAATAAAAGTCGCTTTTTTTCATTATTCTCATTTAAAAAAAAAATTAAATAGCCATCACTATAGAGAGAGAAAAGAAAAAAAATATATAGCAAAGAGCGAGAAGTTTAAGTGCATTTCACTTAAATTTAGGCAGATTTTTTTTTCAATTCTGTAGTTATAACTATTGCTGACTAGCGTAAAAAAAATACATATGAGAGTAATAAGAAGTATCTATAAAATTAGTATATGGGGGAATTATCACGACAGTAACTATTGTTGTAATTAGTGTTTACGACCGCACTCAAGCTCTCAATTCTAATACCATAAATATATATGATATTATAGCTATATATAGGTAAGTACTTAGCAAATAGAATTAATAGAATTTTATTTTCTCATAATATTATATTCCAATTATTAGTTACTTGAGTACGATAAAATTTTGGTATTCTCTAAGAAGCTAATATTATTGTCTATTTTATGCTCTGACGTAATGCATTCAATTCCATGTTTTATGCTTATCTTTATGACAATATAATATAACGTAAATATAAGATGGTATACTTCACGATAGGAGAAAAATGTAACATTATCTAACATCTAATAAGATCTTGTCTATCATTATATTATTATATTTATAGGAATAAATAGTTGTAGATTTGCTATACAATCAGAGCTGACAGCCGTGAAGTAACTAGCGAACAGTGATCATTTCACAGCGAGCAGCAACAATTTGTTTCTGATAAACGAGTGCGAGTGAGCAACGAGTTGCTACGAAGTAAAATAATAAAAAAAAATATTGAATATATAATAATAGACCTTTTTTTTATTTTTTGCCTTCACGATATTTTCGTAAATCTTTCCTTCACGAATTGGCAAACCGCAGCAAGCAGCAGCAACAGTTTACAGACACATCACGCCGCAAGTGAATTCCACTCTCTACAAGACTTAGCGAGCAGCACCAAGCACTAAAACACTTTGAAGCCGCGGCAAGTAAAAAATATTATCGCTGTCAGCTCTGTATGCAATATAATGAATTTGGCTGGCCTACCTCTCAAATAACATCCCAAACCAATAAATTCATGCAGCTTTTAAATTATTTATTTATTATTATATATGTATGCTGACCTACATAATAACCAAAAGCCATGAGGTCACAAAGTAAAAATATGTTTTAACAACAAAGCTACAAGAGCAGTGAGCACAAGATATATGAGAATAGAAGTTTGTAAAGTAGACAACATCGTAGTATCCATGTCTATGCTACAGGGCTCTTCAATATTTAATAAGGACTAATGTAGCGGTGACAACAAACACTAATAATACAATTTTATTTTATTTTTGTAGGTGAGAGTATGTATGTGTATTGAAGAAATAAAATGTTATCTTGAGGAGAAGAATATTATTCCATATTGATGTTTCATCCAATATTCTTTTATTCTTATAAATAATTGGTTCTATGAATTCTAGATAATTTTTTTATTATAATTTTATTGTCAATTATGTAAATACATTTTATTTAATTACTTCTAACGCATATATACATATTGATGTTTACACAATCAGTTGGTAAAATTGGTATTGTGAAGCAAAAAATTTCAATCGAATTTTACTAAACCAAGAAATATTATTCGAAAACAATATACATTATTATAATAATGCTCGCTACATTCTGAATTTAATGATAAATGAACAAATGGCTGTATTTTTCTCCTTCCGCATAATAATCAGATACATATGTACAAAAAACCAAATGAGTTTAGAATAAATGCATGATTTTTCTCAATCCTCACTAAGTTCTGCGTTTAATTAGCGTCAATGATTAAAATCCAATTATACCTATATGTTTACAAATGAACCAAAAGTTCATTTCGTACACTTCAATTCTTTTTTTTAATTTTTTTTTTTAAGGATTCGATTTTAGCGTAATGTTTTAAGGGTTTAGGGTTTGGCTCAGCTAGCTCGGTTTTTAAGACAAAAAAAAACATTACGTTAATAGGAATTCAATTCGGTTAGGTTTGGATCCTCGAAATGGATAATTCGGAGCCTCTTATTATAAAAGTTGCATATTTTCTTTATAACTTACAAGTTAATACCACTGTCTAAGCAGATCTTTGTTCTTTTATTAATTGAAATTGACTCTATTCGGAAATCAATTTTTTTTTTCTTTTATTGGCTTGAGCTATGCATTTTACTTCATTTTTGAGAAATTTCGATCGAATTTTGAAAAAAATCAAGGATTAGTTTGGTATTATTTTTTACTCTTGGGAGCGAATTTTTTTTTCGGCGGTATTTCTTACAAAATTGAAGTCGTGTACAAATCTATTGCAGTGTTGCAAACAGTTATTCTTTCAAATTTAAGAAAAACATAAAAAAAGCATGTTTTGTAAAAACCCTTCAGGAAATATATACGCTTTGCGATGATCATCAATATGCGTTCACTGATATATATGGAGTACGCGTATCTGAAGATCTACGCCCCGATTCCATGGTACAAATAGATTTTTCAATATTTTCCAGATTTTTAATTTTAATTTTAATTTATATATATTGTTACCACAAATTCAAAATGTTTCAACTTTTGTTCAGAATTAATCTAAATGTCATGTGGAGTCTATGACCATAACATTTATTATTAAATATAAATAGCACCTACAATAGAATTATGTAAATAACATATTGAAAATGACTAAAGGTAGCTAACACATGAAATAGAGTTAAGCGTAGAATTAACTTAGTTTTTAAAAAAAATGTCAGTAAAACATGCATTTTCAAAATAAATGAAATTAATTATTTGTTTGTATACACTATACTGTGATGCCGGTAAGCATTGACTGGCTTTTGTTTTCTAAGGCAGGAGGGGAAAAATTTGAAGAAAAAAAATTTAATGCATTTTTACTCGTATGAGACCCATTGTAAATTTTATTTTACGTTTTTTTTGCCATCTGTCCGATTTTTATCTCATCGACAATCCTTTTTTTTTGTCATGAGACCAACCTCGCAATATTATGAAAATTATTTTTTTTCGTTTTGGTGTTAGTACCAGATTTTGGTCACACATTCAACGCCAGTACACTGTACTACATATACCACGGAAGACCGAGTAAGCGTGTCGTAAATTGATACATAGAATAAAAAATTAAATTTTGAGGGCGCCATATTGATTTTTCTTTTCTTATCCCTCTGCGTTTGATAATTAGGATTAGAAGCTAATATATTTTTGTTTTCATTTAATTTAGAGAAATTGTGATTGCTGCATGGTAAAGACTGCATGGTAAAGGCTGCATAGTGAAGTACAGCGTAGCGTACTCGAATTTATAAATGGCATATAAAACTGCGCTTACGCTCTTGTGCACACAAGTTACCTGTGAACAAACTTTTTCTAAACTGAAAATAATATGGAACCTAAATGTGAAGAATGTGAAAAGCGCCCTGAAGTTTCGCAATTATATTAACTCGTCGACGGTGCTAACATTAGCGTCCGTCGAATTACAACATAATGCAGATGAAAATATGTATAAGGTATAACCATTGAAGAGAAACATGAAACCGAAATTTATATCAGATATATAAAATTGTTTACGTGGATATGCGAAGCTGAAATTTAAGCTCTTAGAGCTAGGGAGTAACGCGATGATAAATTTGAGATTAGCGCTAGCATCAGCGCCGCTAAAAAAAAGTCATCATCGCTTCAATCTCAGGTTGAGACCCTTTCAATATATAAAACCATGAGACCCTCGTGCAACGAATTTGGCACTGGTAAGATCCATCTATATAGCAAACTTTCGTGAAACCTAAGAGGTATGAAACTCAAGATTTAGTCAAGTTTAACCGAATTGATGTTTATCAAAAACTCGGACCTGAAAGTCCAGAGTTACACTAGTCAATGCTTACCGCCCTCACCGTATATTGTATAGGTGTATACAAACTAATTACAAAAAATATGTAATGAAAAACTAAAAATTAAAATGTGATTTTTAATTTCTTGTCATTTTGTCTAACTTTTTATTTTATTAACTGTTTGTTATTAATAAGTAGAGATGTTTTATTGACAGTTTCGAACTAAGCTAATTCTATACGCACTTTATTCCATAATTTTAATCGCGTGAGAGTTGAAATAAATACGCCTAGCGGATGAATTCATAGAGTTTATTTTGAAAAAGAAAGTCAAAGTACTTATTGTTTATTTTAAAGTTCTCTCGCTGCTTATAACAACTGTTGGCTTCCAATTACTCTTCGTCTCTCCAGCTTTATTTAATTTTATGTAATATTTGTTAAGTCGTATTTGATGCTTAATTTTTTTTATACTATATTTATTTGATTAATAATATTAGTTTTCTCTTTTTATGGTAAATAAATATAATATTATACATATTAAATAAATAAAATTATTTAAGTAATAATATAATGTAATTATAATTTTCTTGAAAATAAAAGAACAAGTGAACAACATACTGTTTATAATTTAATAATTTTTTTTTTTATAGTTTTAGAAATATATAATGCGAAATAGTTTCGTTTTAAAAATATATTATTATTTTATATAATGAATGTCAACCAAAAATGAATACAAACGAAAACTCATGAACCCTAGATTACAATTAAACAAGACCATTTCCATTATAATCCATTGGATTAATTTGACATTACTGATTGTATGAAAAAGAATTATTACCTACACTAATAGGCAACTTTGCACCAATGAAGATACAAATCTGACTCAAGAAACTTGTTAATTTTTATATAATTATATGCTTTACTTATCCGTATTATTAGTGTTGGATTATATAGCAAAACTGTATAACGGTTATTGCAATTGGGTAATTTTCAAAGTGTGCGAAACACAATTGTTTGGTTTATTCAAATATAACCAATAAATTTGGTTCGGTGTTTAAAAATTGAGTAGCCGATAAATGTTTCTATAAAAAAAAATATATTTATAAATATACATACGTTAATAAAAGCTTTTAGAATTTTTACCATATAACCGCAATCAAAACCCCGCAGTGGGATTCCGTAAAAAACTTTATACCGACATAGATATTTACATTTTTTGAGCATTTATATGAAGCTTTAACATCCTTCCAACCGAGCTTAGTCATAGCCATCGTAGGGCCAACAAAGGTCATTTCCATATTCTCCATTCTATAAATATGGTCTTACTTCGATTTTTAAGAGATCAACTTATAAACTTTCTTTAAAAATATATTTTTTTTTGTTTATATAGACAATTCAATCGACATGGTATTGAGGTATTGAGGTATTGGTAAAATGTCTATGTTTTTCCTTTTTAAAGTAAACGTTTAAATTAATATCAAAGAAATGATATTAAGGCTTGGAACAGCAAAGATGTTTAATGACCTTAGCGTAATCCGAAGATGGATAAGATTGAATGGGAGATTTTCATAAAATGCCCAAAAAATTGAATTTTACGGAATCTCACTGCTAATCACAAATAACATTTTTTTTTTTTTATATAATTTTAAATGTGATGTAAAAAAAACCTTTAGTGATTAAACTTATAGTTTGAGTTCATGGCTTTATTTATTTTTTGTTTGTGATTCTAATCTGCGAAATTATTAAAAACTAGATTTTAAGTCAATTAGAGACCAACATTTTAAGCTTCTCTATTTTTGATTACAATATAATAAAGCTCTAGTTCAAAAGTTGTAGATTACTTCTTAACGATATTGGGGTAAAGTTTTTCATACGGTTACCTCATATATTTTAATCAAAATCACTTGTTAACTTATTTCAAATGATTTTTTTTTATGAAACAGCTTAAATCTACGGTCCGCTATTTAAAATAAAAATTACTACAATAAAGACTTGTTTAAATAAGGGTTAATATCGCAATCTGTCATTTCCTTTTATACCTTAATTATATTTCTTCGTTACGCTTGCTATTCAGTATTCTAATTATTAATATTTCATTTAATGTTAAACTTATACATTTTTGATAAAAAATAAAATGATTTCTCAGGAAATTAGTAAAAGAAAAAAGAAAAATCTATTTCACATCTTGTATATGCACAATTAAAGAAGGTAAGTCTTATCTTCTAATATTTGCATTAAGTATAAATACTTTTAAGCGGAAAAATTTTTCATTTCAAAGACATGACTTTGAGATGAGACTTCAAACTTTTTATTATTATTGAAAAATAATGAACATAGAGGTTGGCACGGCATGGCACCGGCCCACTCAAATATGTCTTGTGATTTGTATTTAGCGACCAAAATTCGTATATTTGAACGTTATTTTGATTCCGGAATATGCTTTTTATTCATTTCATACCATAAAACGATTATCTAGATAGTTTTTTACAAAGATGCTAATGACATTGTTGAATAAACAAAAATAAATTATTAAAATAAAATAATATTATTTACCTTTATGAAAAATTCATGTCATGAATTTTATTTCCTCTGAATATATCCAACAATCCAATCAACAAAATTTCTTTCACATTCGCATTTAATAAACAAATTTTCTTTTTTGTTAATTTTTATTTTCTTAATAAAATTTAAGATTCAATTCAATTTTTAATTAAAGTAATTTTTTTTAGTAAATACGACAGTCGCACAGAAAATCTTAATTAATTTGATTTTCGACAATTTAATTTTAAATACAAACAAATTTTCGAAATGTTAATACAAATTATTTGCAACATTTAGTGCACAAATGCAAGATATTCTGTGTTTTGTATTTGAGTGATTTATTTAGATTTAGTTTTTTTGTTAACACAAAATTCGTTCAAATATAATTTACAAAATTTCGATACAATTGTAACTACAAATCGCGCGCGCACTGTTCGACACAATTCAATTTATCACAAAATTTGTCAAAAGCTTGGAAATGCGGCACAATCAGAACTAAAATTGCAATTAATCAAAAGCCTATATTTAATATAAGTAGTTAGTTACTCTTTATACATTTATATAATATATGTTTGGCTGACTGTGAGTTATTGCTATAATACCTACAAATTATAATACGTTATGGTTATGTACACATAACAAAATTTGCGCCTATCTATATCGGTTTATATTTACCAACATTTAACCAGCATGCAAAACAGTAATATTTTATCAGTACATCTAACTCGACTCGACTCTCTATTATTATGATTCGCACATTTAATTGTATCGCACAAAGATTTTCACTATTGTTTGTGTAGAAATCCAACAAGGCTTTTTGAACTGCATGATTTTTTTTAGCTTTAATTTATTTGATTTTCTTTTGTTTTTATTAACGTGTATCTTTTTTTGCGTTGTTTATATCTTATTCTCTTCGTTTGCTATTTTCCATTGAATTTTTTCATGTATTGTTGAAAAATCTATAGAAAACAAGATAAGTTACACATTAACAACACATTTAACATATTTCTTACGCAAGCAAGTCACAGTTAAAATATATGCTTCCGTTTTGTTCAAAATCCACAGCACAACTAAAACGTAAACGAAATTTAACTGAATTTGTGAGGTTCAGAAGACAACATCATCAATAGAAGAATAACACACAAAAAGTGGAAAAATAAAGCTGGGAAAATATTTATGGTCGTTTTTAAGGGGAATAAAGGATATTTTTCAATTCAAGGTGAATTTATGAAAAACGGGGTAAAAAAGCTATGGAGAAAATTGCTACGTGGCGTGTGTAGAAGTAAACTTAAAACATGCTTAATTGTATTTGTTGTTTACGAGTCACAGTTTCTATGTATGTTATATTAATGGTACAGCGGTTCTGCGGAGAAAATGTTTGGATAAGTGTAAGTTTGTTTGTATTGACCTTCCGCAATGATGAATGCGCAAAATAAATTTACAGTCAAGCAAACAATAAACAGCATATTTTAAATTCAATGCATATTAAAATATAAATGCAAGTATAAAATAGTCGTTTTATATTAAAAATACGAAATTGAATTGTACTAGAATTGTGGGTAAAGTATACAACGATGATTTTGTCGGTAGAGGTAAAATACATTGTATATAAAAATATCGTAAAGGGGAAATATATTTTATTACTGAATGATACTTGAGTGCGACATATAGAAATATTGTTCATGCGGCTTATTTTCACGTTTAATCAGCTGTTTCAAATAGCGCTTTTTTATATATGTATAGATTTTTTTTAATATTTTTTGCGGTCGACACTCGACATTTATATAATAGTACATGATAATAAAAACAATTGAGTTGTTTTACTAAGCTAAAAAAAAAAGCATTTTCTGACGCGTTATGATATTTAATCAGAATAAACTGTATGAACTAACTAAAAACTACAAGTACGTAAAATTCTAGTAAAAAAAAAAAAATTCTCGTTATACTTCTAGCTTTTAAAAAACAAGTTGTTAATGGATTGGTACACAGCTTTATTTTTCGTATATTTCCGCGAGAAATTCTGTGACTTTTGGTATATTGACTATCAGAATCCGACCACTCAATTCTGAGATCTAGAAAAAAAACAACAAGAAAGACTATTAAAATTGGATTGGATTAGTATCCAATTTATTAATATACACTAAATGTAACTGGTAAAAGTGGTTTTATTATTTAATACATCTATAGAAATTCGAATTTTTTGTTTCTTACTTTGGACCTATGGCCACGACCATTGACCCTTTGGGGTCAAGATCCAATTCGGTCACTCACAACGAGTATAAGTTTTACCTTGATTAACCCACTTTGCGAGAAAAATAAAATTTAAACTTTGACCTTATAGGGTCAAGAAAACATTCAGTCACTCTAGAACATAGTATGTATAAGTATTATCGGAAAAATATTGAAAAAATAGTGCATTATAATATATCAATATTAATACCAAATTTTTGGACGTAAACAACTTTTAGCGTTGAGCAGTTAGTTATTAATTTATTAAAGTGACTTCTAAGATTTATGTCTATGAAAATATATTTAAAGTTATCGCTTGTCTTATCTGTAGAGTTTTCTATGTTTTAGTAAAAGTGTGTAATTTCCTATAAATTTTTTCTCTCGTTTTCATACAAAAATTCTAATCGTTAGTAGGACTAAAAAAATTAAACATAAAATTCGAAAAAAAATGTTGCGTGCAGGGTTTGGTTTTTATGATTCGGATTCCCTTGTGAAAAAAATAATAAGCAAAAAAATTTATACCATACAGTAGTATGAGATACATGAAATTCATACCATAAGGAGGTATAACAAGGTATGATTTGGGTCTTTCA